>CAWUFW010008371.1:600000-895938 GCA_963921515.1 Calotriton arnoldi | reverse complement strand
GGCCGATTCACAGAACTAATCTGAGACAAAATCCTAAACTTACTACTTTTGGTATTCACAGAAGGCATTTAGTAGTAGTAAAGTTAGGACTACTAACTTTACTACTACTAACTAATACAAAATCCTAAACTTACTACTTTTGGTATTCACAGAAGGCATTTAGTAGTAGTAAAGTTAGGACTACTAACTTTACTACTACTAACTAAGACAAAATCCTAAACTTACTGCTTTTGGTATTCACAGAAGGCATTTAGTAGTAGTAAAGTTAGTAGTCCTAACTTTACTACTACTAAATGCCTTCTGTGAATACCAAAAGTAGTAAGTTTAGGATTTTGTCTTAGTTAGTAGTAGTAAAGTTAGTAGTCCTAACTTTACTACTACAAAATGACTTCTGTGAATACCAAAAGTAGTACTTTTAGGATTTTGTCTCAGATTAGTTCTGTGAATCGGCCCCGTAGTTCCTAGGGTATCCACTGGTGGGGTGGCTCTCCAACCTCTTGTCCTCTATGTGGTTTCTTCAGGGTCCACTGGGAAGGGTCCTCTTTCTTTAAAATTGAAACTGCGACTTACTAGTTGATTTGTACGGAGAACACGGTCCTGTTCCTATACTGCACACGACCTCCGTGGGGCTCCTAGATACTCACCTTGGGTGGTTCCTTGGGTCCCTGACATTTCTACGTCCTCTGAGTATTGTCTTGACTCGAGTCGTGGTTCGCATACCAATATTTTAGTATATGGTTCGGTCCCCCTTTGGTGACCACTGTGTATTCTGTGCTACTTACCTGTTTCTATTGCACAGTATTGTGTGTATTGTGTATATCTCCGGCTAGGAGCTATCTAAATGTGTTAGTGAGTGTTTTATGATAAATACATATTTTTATAAATACACTGTGTGGTTATTTTTCATTTCATCTATACCTATAACAATATACACTGGTAAATCAAGCTGCTTTACACTCCTTCTGGGCTAAGCCTGCAGGCTCTTCTCCACAGCTACTACTTAGAGAGCTTTCTAAGGTTGTCTAAGAACACTAAAATCACCATAAGGGTTGTCTGGATCAGTGCAAGGTGTCCACTTACATAAGTGTACATCATATGCTGAGCCAGCCTCTCATACATGCCCATTGACATATGCAGGATCTGCAATGAGACCTGATGTCCAAGTGAGTGCAGTATCAGGGAAATCTCTCCAACCTGGTCCAGATCTCAAAATGACGCTGTTTTCTTGTTGCTGCCCTGTTTGGCGCTTTTGGGGGCATTCACCAGCCTGCCTACACCACCCTGATGGGACTCCAGTCCCAGGGTGCACCATTGGCTGTTTCCCGCACTGCCAAAAGGACGCCGAACACCCTGGTGGCACTACAAGTCCCAGGGTGCATCTGGTCTTCCTCCCGCTGCCGCAGAAGAGGGGGAGGCAACAACACCGCGGATAAAAGCGCTGCCTCATCCCCCACATCGCGGGACACGTGCAGGCCGCGCCCGGGCCAAGGGCGGGCCCGTCCTTGCCCATCATTGCTAGGAAGAGGCAGGGCCACCTCTCTTGGTTGTGTGGTTCTGTGGTCACCCTGCTGGACTCTTTGGACTTGTGGACTGTCAAGATACAAACTGTGAGTTGCGGACACTGTCCCTTAACCCCCTTTTTTTTTCTTTTCCCTGAGAAAATACTCTGTGTGTTTTCATTATATTACATCAGCAAGTATTTCCTGTCAGATTTTGTCAGCACCCACAAAGATAAATTTCCAGACATTCTAATACTTATCTTTGTATTACATTGTCTATTGGCATGGGGAAAAGAAAATCCACTGCTAATGAGGGCGGTGGGAAGATAGATGGGCCCCGCTTGAAAGCCAGTAAAACCAAAGTGGCTCGCAGATCAGCAGCCAATAACTGCGTTTTGGATCGCCTTGACGATCTATTGGTAGAATGCCAGGGTATTTTAGCTCCTGTCACTAGCCCAGCGACCCTAGGTAATTTGCATTCTTCTGTTGAGTCTCTTCCTCTCCTTAGTCCAAATCCCAAACCTGCTAAACGAATCCCTTCTATCTTCACCAAATGGCATAAATGCACCGCAAGGAGTACTAAGAACAAGTCCCCGAGACATAGCACCACTATGCAACTTGTAGCTGTTACCGATGACATGGAGGCAGTGATCCCCCTTTCTCCTACTGTAGTGATAGACAAAAGCTCAACTGTTGACACCATCTACTCCATCAACACTAATATTAATATCCCCCTGGCCAATAGATTTCTACCACTACAAGATCTATCTGACAATTCCCTGGGAATATTGGTAGAATTAGAGGTTGTTCCCCCTCCATCAAGCTTAGTCGTTGTTTATGTCAAGCAAGATCCAACCGAGCGGAGGAACGAGGGCTACCCAGAAAAGCTTACACCAGTAGGGTTGGACATGCTCAGGATTATTACTGACCTTAGGGCCGAAGTCACCTCACTAAAATCATTAATTCTAGTGCTTACTGACCAGGTTAAACTTCTCCTGGATAGAGATCCAACAAAAGTGCATAACCCCGAACAGATTTCTGGACCTTCATTGAATTCTACCCTTCACCTAGGTAGCATCGCTCCACCTAAGTCCACAAACAACATAGTCCCTCTAATGTCCATTCCTACTTGCCACCCTACAAAATCCATCAATTCGAACCTCCAGGAACTAGAGGGTAGCAGTGATATAATCTTAGCCGACAATGAACGTTACCCTCGCCAAAGGTGTGAACTGGCCCAATGCCCCACCAAGAGCATCTATATGATAAATGTACCTAAAATTCCGTCATATACTAAATGTGAAGATAACAACTCCTTAATTAATAAATCGATCCATTGGATCCGAAAAGCAAGGGGTGCAGATCTGTTATCAGGGAAGACATCCTCTGGGCCAAAAGATTAACCCACTGCATCTCCCAAATGGATTCCATTAAACTTCATCTAAGAGACAAGAACTTAGTGCACAATCTAATAGCTCTGGAGGCAAGAATATGCTCACCCTTCCCCACCAGTATCCAGATGAAATATAATCCTTTCGGTACACCTCAGCTCCAAGCCCCCAAAAGGCATGGAGCTCTGTTGGGTTGTGATTCAACCTTGGCTAGCAACGATTGACTGGCGCCTCAAGTTTGCTCAACCCATACGTCATCTCATTATACAGACAATGTCAAACATCCAGTTCCCAAGGCTAGGCTTCATACAGATTTTCTGGTATTTATACCACAGTCTCCTAGCTTTGAGGCCCTTGATCGACTGCAGTCCACTACCGGCATGCCATCTCGGGCGAGTCCTGGACCGCAAGCTATTTCCGCAGGCCCACAGATGAACTGTGTAATTGAGGGATATCAACCTGCCTGCCTTGGCTCAGGAGAACTGTCCTCCAAACTTCGTATATTGTCTTGGACCGTGGCTGGGGTAAGAACAAAGGTGGCACTCCCTCATTGGGTCCAACGCATAGAACAATTTGACATCTGTATTCTACAGGAAACTTGGGCCACTGCACCTATTTTTATCCCTGGATATGTCACTCTATGCTTCCCAGCAGTAACCAGTAGACCAGGATGCCCGGCAGAGGGCTGCTGATTTGGATCAAAATCGATCTTCAATGTACCATCAGTGAGTTCAAGACTAAAAGCCCCAACATTATTGCGATCAACCTTAGGGGTAGAAATGGTATGACTGTGGACCTCTTTAACGTCTATGCTCATGGCACTAAGTTGGGTTACAGCTCCCCAACTTTCCAAGCGTTGGAAGATTTTCTTGAGGAAAGAGTCCCAATCACCACTAATAATAGCAAGAAACTTTAATGTCACCTTTGAACCTATGGACTCAGAAGATTTAACCAGCAGTGACCAGGCAGATGAGCTGTGGCTCGTCCCCCTCTTGACCTACCACCAATCAAATAATGGATGCGAACAGCTTTGCAGCTCCAAGCCATAACCCTGGAGTATGGACTAAGGGCTGCCAACGGACGTAACAAATCTGACAAGATGGGGGCCAACACCTTTAACAGAACTGTGAACACGAGCTGCATTGATTATACATTGATAGACGTGAGATTGTGGCCAGGAGTGTTGGATATGGTAGTCGAGACGACCACAGACAGCGACCATAACCCGCTTGAGCTTGCCATGACATCACCTTGGACCAAAAATAGCAGCTTCTCCCGCATAAAACTCACAACAAAGGAGATATGCCCTACAAACGACAACAGGCGCCTCAAATGGGCACGTGTAGCAATTGACACAACCAAGCTCGAAGATATGAAGCAAATACTTTTAGACAGTACTGGTAAGCTTCACAATCTATGTGAGTAGCGGGAGGAGCTCGTAAAGATCACAGATACCCATACATCATTCTTTGAACAGCTAGCATTTTATTTCAGAATGCCAAGACAGCTCCAAAGTAAGCTGTCGTCTGCCAGCCCACAATCCTCCTGGTTTAACCAAGAGTGTAAGAATCTACGGTCAGAATTGGCTGCTACAATTAGAGCAAACAACGTAGCAGATATAAGAGTGGCAAGGAAATCCTACAAGACAGCCCTGATAGAAGCAAAAAGGGAATGGGCTGAAAACCGTTGGCTCCAGATCCGTGATGCCTGTCAGAGGAAAGACTCTCAACAATTCTGGTTGCTAGTCACCAGTGGAGATGCCGAAAGACCTAGGCCACCCATCAACAAAATCGCCATATCCGACTGGTTTGATCACTTATCTGCAGTATATTCTGGATCAGGAGAGACGGTTACAGAAGGTTCCACCAATGACTATATCAGCCCCCTGTCCAGAGATCTATTATCTTTAGCCGATATCACCCAAAGCATAAATTCCATAGTCAGGAATAAAGCCTCGGGTTCCGACGGTGTACCAGGTGATGTCTTCCTCAATGATATTGTCAACTGGTCTAATTACATCTGGGCACTCGCTAACGGAATCGCCGCCGGGGCCCCAATACCGCCGCCGTGGAAGGGAGCCGAAGTAATTTCGGACTTTAAAAAGGGCGACCGTTGACTGCCCTCCAACTATGGGCCAATCAGCTTGATCGATGGCTCACAGAAGGTCTTCTCCCGTGCTCTTCTTACTAAGATCACAGAATGGATGGAGGAGAACAACATTCTATCCCCCTTCCAAGCCGGGTTTAGGAGGAAAGTCAGTACCATCGATCAGGTCTTCCGAATCACTTTACTGGCCTGGAAAACAGTGACTATCAAACAGGGCAGTCTTTATATTGCATTTATTGATCTAAAGTCAGCCTTCAACCTCATTCCCAGGTCCAAATTATGGCACGTCTTGCACAATTTGGGGCTTCAATCAGAGATTCTTGCATTGGTTGTCCGTCTGCACGAGGACAACTACGCAAGGGTTCGCTGGGGGGACCAAGGGCAATTGACAGACTCAATTAGAGTTGATAGGGGGTCCGACAGGTTTGTGTCTTGGCTCCCACCCTGTTCTCGCTCTTTATCAACAGGGTGGTGAAACATCTAGCGGAAGTCCACGCTGATGCACCCTCATTGGGGAGTGCTAAAGTAACAACTTTACTGTTTGCGGACGACACGCTATTAGTCTCTAAGACCCCCAGTGGACTCCAACTGCTTCTGGATCGCTTCATGGTCTTCTGTTGAATGGGAGGCTTGGAGGTTAACGCCTCAAAAACCAAGTTTCTGTTGATGAACCCCCACAAATCGTTCAAAGGTAAATTGCTGTTGGGGGATTCCTCTAGAGAGAGTGGCCACATTTGACTACCTGGGCATGAACCTCTCGGAGAAAATGGCCTGGAAGCACCACATTACGAAGCGAATCCTACAGCAGAAGAAAACCTCTGGGGCTCTGTTTATGGAGCATAGGACCTCCCAAACCAGACCAATTGCAGCCCAGCTCCAGATATATGATCAGAAGGTGGTAGGCTCTGCCTTGTATGGGGCTGAACTCTGGGGATTCAACAACTTAGAGGGCCATCTACATCTCTTTGCTCTCTCACCCAGAGTACTCTGCTTCTTCCACTAAGGCTAGATATGGGCAGAACATATTTAGTGGACAAAGCAAGGCTTCGCCCCTTCTTTTCTGGCTGCGCTTAAAACAAACTCCTGAGCTCAGTCATTATGTAGTTGCTTTTGCAGAAGTCCTTAAACTTGATCATTTTAAAAGAATCGGGTGGTTCATCAAAGTCCAGACACTGCTTTCCGCCATAGGCCTGGGGAACCTGTGGGATGCCTCCAATCTCAGCTCACTGCCTCGCAGAGAATTTGTTAAGACCCACTATTGGAACTGGGTGGCGCAGACAACTGTTACCCATTCTTTCAGAGGCCGTCTCACACTAGAATTCATGGAGTTCAAGTTGCTAGGTGCATACGAGCAATATATGGAGGCTATCACGACTCCACATGATAGGAAGCTCTACATTCAATTTAGATTTGGCTGCCTCCCTGTGAATTTATTCACAGCGGCCTGGCAGCGACCCTCTGAGACATCACAGAATTGCCCCGGTTGCCCCAGGACTGATGAGACGATCAAACACATTTTCTTTGCCTGTCGACTATACAAATTCCCGAGATTCAAATGGCTTGCCCCTGTCTGGAGGCTGATGGGAACTCGATGCCATCAACAAGCATTACGCATTTTGAAATCCGACTCCAGGCCACTAGTTGTCTGCGCAGTGGCAAAATTTCTGGGGAAAATGTGGATTATTAGAAGGTATGGACTAAAGAAGAGATAAGGCACACCCCCAGAACTCTTACTGCTCCTTTTAACTTGTTTTTAGCTACATTTTACGTCTTTTAATATTAGTATTATGCTGAACCTTGTCTACAGCACCGTGAACATGCAGTGGGCTATCTGTGTAATCCTCCTGGGGTCCCATCCTATTTGCACCACATTCTTATTTTTATCTTCTTTCTTTTTAACTGCTGGTTTCAGCTTTTACATTCAGTTGGAGCAATTTGATTGACAAAGGATCACTGTGTTCATATTGAATTACTGTCATGCACGTAACATCATATCTTTGTACTGTATGCACCTGCACTTTTATGTAACCTAATAGGGGTCCCAAACCATAAGCACTTTGTCTTCTTCACCCTCCGCTTTTTTAACTGCAGTTTTAAATATTTACATTAAGTTGGTGCTTTTTGACCTGTCAGTTAATCTTGTCCATACATTGAATTACCATTACGTATGTAATACTGAATCTTTGTACTGTATGCACTTGCACTTTTATGGTCGTAACGACCGAATAAAGTTTTTTTGACTGACTGACTATTGCACAGTATTGTGTGTATTGTGTATTTCACCGGGTAGGAGATATCTAAATGTGTTAGTGTGTGTCTTATAATAAATACATATTTTTATAAATACACTGTGTTGTTCTTTTTCATTTAACCTATACCTATAAGATTGTATACCGGTAAAACAGGCTGCTTTACACTCTTTCTGGACTAAGCCTGAAGGCTGCTCTCCATAGCTACCACTTTATAAGGTTGTCTAAGACCACTAAAATCACCATAAGGGATGTCTGGATCAGTGCAAGGCGTCCACTTACATAAGTGTACATCGTATACTGAGGCAGCCTCTCATGTTGGTGTGCAGCGGTTGGGATTCAATCCTGCATTGATTTACCAGATAATCGTGGTGTGGATTAATTGAAAAACCGTCACTAATATTAGGCACATATAATACTACTGAATTTAGGGTTGGGTAGTTAAGGGTCTAGCACAACCCTTTCTCCAACCTCGGAGAGTTTAGCTCCCACTAGGTTAGGTAGGTGCAACACCTCATTGCACCTAGTACGTCTTCTAAAGGAGATGCCAGTGGCTCTCTGCCTTCTAGATACAGTGATCTCATGTTCCAGGAACTGAGGGCCCTGTGTTCCTCTAGGAAACTTAAGACAGGGAAAGGCCCTAATACTCAACGCCTCCTAGCGGTGTTACTGTTGGATGACCAACGGAAAGGTAGTGGGTCAGATGAACAGGACAGAGTGGGTGGGCCAGGGACAGAAGATGGGTCAGGAGGGAACCCCTTGTTGACCTTAATTCTGATCCTGACTAGGAGGAGTCGCATGACTCCCACCTGGAGAACTCAGATCCCCAGGAGGATAGTGCAGATGGCACAGAGGGTGCCCCCAGAAGTGGGCCTCTCTTTGTTCCTCCTGGAAGGGTTCAGAGTAGACCAAGGAGATCTAGATCCTTCACTAGAGAATCCAATGCTTCAGGACATTCTATGGGGACCTCTACATCTAGTAAGAGGGACAACTCTTTTGACAGGGAATACCAGCTGCTTGAACTTGAAAAAGCAAGACTTAGGCTCAGGCAAGGTTAGTTGGCCCTTGACAAAGAGTCCCTAGAAATCCAGAAAGCTAGGAAGAAATTGGGACTAGAGTCCCATGGTGGCAGCAACAGTGTCCCTAGAACCTGCACAAGATATTCCCTCCTTACCAGGAGGGGGATGACATCCATTAATGGATCACTGCTTTGGAGAGGGCCTGTAAAGTTCAGAGGGTCCCTCAAGAGCAGTGGGCACCTATCTTATGGCTCTCCTTTGCTAACAAAGGTAGAGATAAGATCCTCACTGTTAGAGAAGAGGATGCTGACAATTACTCAGTACTGAAGAGTGCTCTCATAGATGGACTTGGCTTAACCACTGAACAGTATAGGATTAAGTTCAGAGACACCCAGAAGGCACACACCCAGGACTGGGTAGATTTTGTAGACAATGCTATTAAGGCTCTGGAAGGCTGGCTTTATGGAAGAAAGGTACAGGACTACCAAGGATTGTACAATTTGATTATGAGGGAGCAGATCCTTAATAATTGTCAGAACCAGCTTTTGCATCAGTGCCTGGTGGACTCCGATCTGACCTCTCCCAAGTACTGGGAAAGAAGGCAGACAAATTGGTTCGTACCAGGGTTAAGCAGAAAAACCATGGTAATAGGGGTGACCGGAAGAAGCAAGATTCCTCTAAATCTCAGGATAATGGTGGGGACAAAGCCAAAGATAAGAAAGAGTCTTCTCAAGAGCCCCAAAAGCCTGCATCTGGGGGTGAGTCCCAAAATTCCAAGAAAGGCAAAAATAAACCTTGGTGTTACTTCTGTAAGGTGAAGACCCATTGGACAAAAGATGCTGATTATTCAAAGGCCAAGGAAACTACTCCTACTACCACTGCCCCTAAGGCACCTGCTCCCCCTTGCACAAGTACAAGTGGTAGTACAGCAAACAAGGGATTAACCTTGGGTACTGAGATGGGTTCTGACTTAGTCAGAACACCAGCTCAGGCTGTGTTAGTCTGTGATGGTGGCACGGATCTTGCCACCTTACTAGTCAGTCCCACTAACATGGGCAAGTACAGACAACAGCCTTTCAATCAATGGAAAAGAAGCAATGGCTTACAGGGATACAGGGGCCAGTGTCACTATGGTGACAGAGAAACTTGTATACCCTGAACAGGTCATACTTGGACGAGTGTACCAAGTCACCAACGCTAGCAATGTCAGTACTGACCATTCCTTGGCAGTTGTGACCCTCAGCTGGGAAGGGGTAACTGGGGTTGTGGTATCTCCAGACCTACCAGTAGATTGTTTGTTGGGCAATGATCTGGAATTTTCACCCTGGTCTGAAGTGGAGTTGATGGGCATCTCTGCCAGTGTGTTTGCTGTCACTAGGGCTCAGGCCAAACAGCTCACCACTGAAAAAGCACTGGATCCTGGAAAATGGACCAGGTGCTTCTCAAGAGAAGGAGCAGGAAGGGTAAGGAATTGCCCTACTCACAAACTCTCTGTGAAGATCAGTCTCCTGATGGGGGTGATCTTAGTCTCTGTGAAGGAACTGTACCAGAGGAGCTTGGGCCTGATCAGGCCGAGTTCTTGGGGGCAAGGGGCCCTTCCAGGGCAGATGCGAACCCCTCAGACAGCAAGCTGCTGCTGAGGAAGCAGGGAATGTCAGTGGGTCCCATAGGATCTATTGGGAGGATGGACTTCTATACTCTGAGGGTAGAGACTCAAAGCCTGGTGCGACCAGGAGGTTGGTAATACCGCAGAAGTACAGAGGTTTCCTACTCTCACTAGCACATGACATACCTATTGCAGGACACTTAGGGCAAAGCAAGACTTGAGACAGGCTTGTCCCTCACCATCACTGGCCCCATATGTCTGAAGACACCAAGGAGTTTTGTTGTTCCTGTGCCACTTGCCAAGCCAGTAGTAAGCTAGGTGGCACCACAAAGGCCCCCTTACTTCCACTTCCAGTGGTTGGTGTTCCCTTTGAGAGGGTATGGATTGACATTGTTGGTCCCTTAAACCCTCCAACTGCATCTAGGCACAGTTACATACTAGTGGTGGTGGACCATGCCACTAGGTACCCAGATGCTATTCCCCTTAGGACCACCACAGCTCCTGTGCTGGCTAGGGCCCTCATGGGAATTTTTTCCGGGGTGGGCTTCCCTAAGGAGGTCTTAACTGACAGACATGTCAAGTTACATCACTGCAATGTGGAAAGAGTGTGGAGTACACTATAAGTTTACCACACCCTACCATTCACAATTCAATGGGCTTGTTGAAAGGTCCAACAAGATCCTCAAGGGTATGATCATGGGACTCCCAGAAAAGCTTAGGCGAAAATGGGATCTCTTACTACCCTGCCTTCTCTCTCCTACAGAGAGGTTCCTCAGAAGTAGTTTGGCTACAGCCCATTTGAGCTTCTGTTTGGACATCCAGCTAGGGGTGCCTTGTGTCTAGTGAAGGAAGGTTGGCAGCAACCTCTCAAACCTCCTAAACAGGACATCATGGACTATGTCCTTTGCCTGCGTTCACGCATAGCTGAATACATGAAGACGGCCAGCAAAAACCTGGAGGCCGGCCAAGAACTTCAAAAAGCTTGGCATGACATGGCATGACCAAAAGGATGTCTTTTTTTTGTTTGTTTGTTTTTTTGTTTAAATCTTGTTATTGACATTTTGTTTTAAGCAACAACATTTGTTTAATGACATCGTACATAATAAAACACATTTGAGACCTACTCATGCTGGTACATGGCAATAGCGTGCGTTTAGGGTGTATCTAGGCCCTGTAGATCAGTCACAATAGCCCCCCAACTACTGGCTAGGAGAAACTTGCAAAGTCCCAGCAGGTCCTCCCTCTGCAGGGCCACCCCTTCCGCCCAGGCCCAGTTGAGCCAGGCTATTGCGTGTGGGGACATTGGAGTTTTCCAACGTTTGGTGATTAGGCGCTTTGCTGTAACTAGGCCCAAGTCTAGAAATCGGGAAGTGGCCCTGTTTTTCTTGCCCCTCTTAAAGAGGTGAAAAATATATACCTCTCAATGAAAAGGGATGTCACGCCCAGTGCAACGGGCCAGCGTGATTGCTACGTCAGCCCAGAACTCTCCCAGGGCGGGGCAATGCCATAGCATGTGCAGTAGTTCAGTGTTGGGTAAACGGCACCAGGGGCAGACTGAGTCAGTGTGGTGAAAGTACTTATTAACCTGGGCTGGGGTGAGGTATGCCCAGTGTAGGATGAAGAACTGAATCTGGCGAAAGTGCTGATTACGAGGGACGCATGTTGGACCCTCCAACACGGCAGTCCATTCCTTGTCCGAGAGGGCACGCCCCAGATCGTCCTCTCAGTGTTGTTTTAAGGGGCCAGCCTAATCGCTGTATGTTAGTGGAGGGACGATTCAAACAAACGGGTCAGGTGGCTCCCTTCCCCCATTATGTGTAAGTACTGGATCATATGGTGTGTGGGAGGTTCCACGGTGAGGTTGCCCCACCTGGATGATAGAGTGACTATGAGTGCACGGTGTAGTAAGAAATGTCCCGGATGTAGGCCCTCCTCTGAAATAAGCTCTGCGTATGGGATGAGGGTACCATCGCGAAAGAGATCCCTGTGTCGTGGATACCTGCTGTGTCCCAGCCGCGCAGTTCTGCTGCCATGGTAGGGGAGCTTCCCCTTGGCCTTCCCAATAGGAGGATAGCAGGGGCGTATAATGTGGTGCCACGAGTGATAAATAGACTTCTATGGTAACAATTGTATGCCGTTGAGAGTAGTAAAGAGTTTGTATTCCTGGGTTTCACACATGGGTGGAACATGTAAAGTAGAGTGTGATGTGATATGGGAGATTGTAGAGTGGCTGTGTCTGACAAATATCGAGAAGCTAACTGTCCGGTTATCCATTGTAACTGAGCGGCTAGGTAATAGTGCTCAAGGTTAGGCACTGCAAGTCCGCCCTGCCCTGTTGGTAAATAAAGCTTTGGAAACTCTATGCCTAGACGCCCCCCAGACAAAATCTCTGACTATTTTTTCCCATCTACAGAAGAAGGAAGGGGGGATGAAGATAGGTAGGGTATTCAAATAGTAAAGAAGGCGAGGAAGGATCACCATCTTTGTGAGGGCCACTCTGCCAGAGACAGCTAATGGGAGAGTTTCCCAGCAGGCCATCTGCGATTGAATAGCAGAGGTGGTTCTGTTGACATTGCCCTTAAACAGGTCGGTTTTGTTCCGGTATATACGGACCCCCAAATATCTGAAGGTGTCAATACATCATGGCACTGGCACCTCACCCAGTGAATACCCCGGGTCTAGGACAGCCAGAGAGAAAGGAAAAAGAATGGACTTCGCTGCATTGACACGTAGCCCTGATGCCGTGGCGAATAACGAAAGTGCTAAGTCTAAAGAGGGAGGGATGGAGTGAAGGTCTCACATACAGAAGAATGTCGTCAGCATACAAAGAGATTGTGTGTATGCCGTCTCCCAGGGGTATACCCATGTCCACACGCGAGCAGATGTATGCCGCCAGTGGCTCTACTGCCAGGGAGAAAAGAAGGTGGGATAACGGGCAGCCTTGTTGGGTCCCGCGACCTACACTTATGGAGTCCGAGATATAGGGACCTGTTTTAACACAGACCGTAGGGTGCTAGTACAGCAGCCTGACCATGCTAAGAAAGAAGGGGCCTATGCCGAACCTAGGTAAGGTTGCAAAGAGATAGCCCCATTCAAGAGAGTCGAAGGCTGTCTCGAGGTCAAGCACCAGGCAGCCCGAGTGGGGCCAGTTCAGTGGGGCATATTCTGCCACTCTGAAGTAGCGGGGAAGGTTGAGAGCGGTGTTTCGGGCCGGGACGAACCCATTCTGGTCCAAGTGCACCAAGGAGGGAATGTAGGGCGCGAGCCGGTTAGCGAGGATCTTGGCCAATATTTTGTAGTCTATGTTTAAAATCGCTAGGGGTCTGTAAGACCCCGGGACGGTGGGATCCTTGCCTGGTTTCAATAAGGAGACTACATTAGCCATGCATAAAGAAGGTGGCAGGGCAGAGCTGTCTATTGCAGAGGTAAAGAGTGCATGCAGGTGTGGCACAAGGACTTCCACATACGTCTTAAAAACTTCTGTAGGGAGTCCGTCTGGCCCCGGTGATTTCCCCGATGCCAGTGATGACAGCGCTTCCCGAACTTCATCTACTGTTAAGAGGGAGTCCAATGCTAGGTGCTGGTCAAGAGGTAGAGTAGGCAAATCAACAGAGTCCAGAAAAGCGCATATTTGTTGGGAGTCCCCATGCGAGCTGGAAGCATAAAGCATAGAGTAATGTCTAGTCATGGCTGCGTGAATGTCCAGTTGTGTTTGTCTCATTTGCCCTAGCTCATCTCTTATAGAATGTATGGGACGGTGTGGGTGCTCCTGTCTAATTAGGTATGCAAGTAGTTTACCTGCCTTATCGGACGTTGCATGGGTACGTGCTGAGTGAGCTAAGTAGTTGTGACAATGCAGCTTATCTAGGAGTTATAACCAGTCCACTTGCGTAGTGTCTAATTGTGTTTTGGCTTCAGAGTGGGTGACAGACAATGATTCCCAGTGGAAGAGCTTCCACTCAATAGCGGTCAGAGAGGCGTCCAGTTGCTTACAAATGCTCCATGTAAGGCCCAGGCAGTGTCCCCTAGTCGCAACCTTAAAGGCCTCCCAATCTGTCAAGGGGGAGTCTGTGGAGCAGGCATTGTGCTCAAAATATTCGAACAATGCCGTTTCCAGGGAGTTGCAGAAAGCCTGATCCTCTAATGCTGCTGTTTGCAGCTGCAGGTTGGGATCGGTGGGGTTCTCGCTTCCCAACTAAGCAGCATGGTCTGAGGGTTATGGTATGAGTGTGTACGGCCCAGATACCCAGTGTTTTGGATTAGAGGGAGCAGCGCTGCTGAGGTCACTATGTGGTCCAGCCACACATTCAGGTTATGGACTGGTGAGTAGAAGGAATATATCCGTGAGTCAGGATTGCGCGCTCGCCAAACATCCGTTAAGGAACAGTGCCCCAGCCAGTTGCGTAATGCTTGTGCTTTCGAAGAAGCTGTAGTGCGGGTGAGGGGTGGGAAGGAACGATCAAGCGAGACGTCCAGGACCGAATTGAAATCCCTATCCAGGAGCCACGGGATATCCCTCCAGCGGGATAGCAATGTGGAAAGGCTACAAAGGAAGGCGTTCTGTTCTTTGTTAGGGGTATAAATTGAGCCCAGTAGAAGGGACTGCCCGTTAAGCTTAGCCTTAAGGCAAACATAATGTCCCGCAGGATCGGTCACTACCTCCTCCTCTTCCCAAGGGACCCCCGCCCTCACCCAGACCAAAACACCTCTAGCTAGGGAAGAGAAGTTAGTGCTGTACACATGTCCACGCCAGCGGCATCGCAACCGGACAGCCACTAGGCTCGTCAAGTGTGTCTCCTGGAGTAAAGGCCTACGCTGCAAATACGCTAAGAGTACTTGCGCGCAGGAGTATGTATACCCCTTACGTTCCAGGTAATGATGTTAATGCTTGTCATGGGGACGGTGTGGATCCGTAAGACTCAGCCAGTGAAGCAGATTTACAATGTATGTGTGTATGATATGGCATCAGGTCACTAGGTAAGGCAATAAATCTATGGGGAAAACCAAAAGTACTAGAGTTAAATTGTGAAACTTCATAAGAGCGAACCCCTAACGGGAGTTGACCCAAACAGATGTGCCCAACCATGGCAACTAACAAGTAGTCAGATGTTGACTCTGAGAGGTGGTGTGTAAGAGAAGAAAGGGAATAAGTAACTCATCCCCCGAACAGATAACATTATGGAGTAGCATCAAAGTGTGGCGCTGTGCATGTGCAGTGTGGCACGGGCACGAGGCATGGGTTGCCAGGGGGGGGGCATGGGGACCAATTGCGGATTACTGCAATAGTGCACGTTATGATAATGATGGCGGACTAACATGAACAGTACTGTCAAATAATTGTGTCCGAGGTCTGAGGTGTGACATCTGGAAGAATTCGCAGACCAGAGTCGGCGGACCATGCCGGTAAGGATTCGACGTCCCACCTGGACCTGGATGGTGATGCTGTAGAAACTGATGACGATCTCGCAGACTGGAGGGTTGACGCCACTTGCAACACCTCTTCGCGTTCCAACCGGATCTGTTCTGGGTCTGGGGCATTAATTGGCGATGCCCGCCTCCGTGAGCCTCCGCCTCTACCCCTCCGACGACTGCGCCTGCCACTTTTTTGCACCGGGGGGTCCTCTTCGGGCCTAGATGCAGTTGCCAATCCATTTTCCTCCAGCAAGTCCCAAGCATCGGAGGGGGAGTAAAAAAATTGAGTGTTGCCATTTCGGATTACCCGGCGGCGGGCTGGAAAGAGCAGAGAGTAGCGTAGATCAAGGTTCCGCAGTAGACGCTTCACTGACCCAAAAGTGGCGCACCTCTTCTGCACCTGGGCAGTGTAGTATGGGAAGAAGGAGACAGTGACTGTTAGATTTGGGGGTCTCTAGTTGGCAGAGGTAGGTACCTTTGTCCAAATAGGGACCCTTGAGTCTAGTCAGGGAAAGTAGGTACACTCCTGAAATAACCCCTGCTCACCCTCTTGGTAGCTTGGCTCGAGCAGACAGGCTTAGTTCAGAGGCAGTGTGTAAAGCATTTGTGAACACATACAGTAATCAAGTGACAACACTACAAATGGACACCACACAGGTTATATATTTATAAAAATAGGTATACTTTATATAGATTTATCACAAGACCATAAACGACAAAAATAATCCACAATACTGTCAAGAGTGCTTAGTTCTGATCAAAAAGGCTTAATTCAAGGTTCTGTGCGAGTCGGTAGCCTCCTCCGGCTACGGCGATGTCGAGAACAAACAGAGTCTAACAAATCCAGCTGACCGCGTCGAGACGGGCCAACACAGCGTAGACAGACTCGGTCACAGTACCTTTTACTTGAAGCGGCAGGCACGGGCGTGCGAGCCGGATGGCTGTTCGTCTCTGTCGCGATGCAAAAATGGAAGCGTTGCAGGCAGCGGCTCGTTGACGTCGTCGAGACGGAGTCGGTGAGACCAGGGCTGTGCGTTGCAGGGCGAGACGGTGCTTCGATGCGGTGCTGGCAGGTTGCGGTGCGGCGACGGAGCCGGATTCAGGAGCTGGCGTCGATCAGTCCGGACAGCGGTGCGTCGCAAAGCGTGCGAGCGGTGCCCAACTCCGGTGCGGTCACAGGACTCGAACTCAGCAGCAGTGACCGTGTCGGTCGGACCAGTTCGATTTGGCGTAGCGAAGCGTTGCAGGACGCGTTGTCCCTCGATGCGGTGCAGGCAGCGGCTCGTTGACGGAGTCGGTGAGACCAGGGCCGTGCGTTGCAGGGCGAGACGGTGCTTCGATGCGGTGCTTACAGGACACCGAGTCGGTCGTGAGAGTCGGTCACAGCTCCCTACCTCTGTAGCCACTGAAACAGAGTTTCCAGCAGCAATTCACAAAGGGGGTGAAGTCCAATGGTCCTGGGACTTCGGTCAGGGGGCAAGCTCTCTTCCAAGCCCTTGGAGATCCTTCACAAGTTGATGAAAGTCACAGCAAAGCAAAAGTTCCTTTCTCCTTTCTTTGGCAGTCAGGCAAACCACTGCAGGCCAATCCCCCAAGCAGCACTTCAGGCTTAGGGATAGTCTCTCCTCAGTTTCTTCTTGGTTCCGCTCCTCAGCAAAGGTTTCTTCTTGTTCCCAAAAGTGATCTAATTTCCTAGGGGTCTGGGTCCCCTTTTTATACACAGTTTCTCTTTGTTCTCTGAAGGCAGAGAGGCCTCTGCCTAGCCCAAAACCAGTTCTGGTCAGTCCTGGAGCACTTTGTTTTTCTGACTCCTTCTTTCCTTTCAGAATGTGGGGCAGAGTGCTCAGCCGCCCGGCAGGAGGTGGAGCCAGCATTGTGGAAGGCAGGCACAGCCCTATTCAGACCCAGGTGCAACTCCTCCCTCCACTCTGGATGCAGATCTTTCTATTCAGCCCTGTGCTGACTCACCCTGTCTCCTGTAGCCACCCCCAGCCCCTGTCACTCAATCTCCAGACAAGGAATACACAACCTAGCAGAGGCAGGCTTGGATAGTTAGGCAAGAAAATACCCACTTTCTAAAAGTGGTATTTTCAAACACAGAATGTTAAAACCAACTTCACTAAAAGATGTATTTTATCATCCGGAGTTCAGGCATACTAAATTCGCTTTTCTACCATGTTCCCTGGGTCAGTTCTGACTATTAGGTGTAATAGTCAGTCTGCCCATTCTGGCCTATGGGGAGCAGGTAGCCTTGCAATAGTGAAAAACGAAAATGGCTGTAATTCACTATTAGGACATGCCACACACACCAGGGCATGTCCTACCTTATACGTACAATGCACCCTGCCCTAGGGCCTACTTTAGGGGTGACCAACATGCAGTAAAGGGAAGGTTTAGGGACTGGTAAGTGGGGGCACTCACCAAGTCGACATGGCAGCCCTAGGCTGCACACAGGCTCTGCAATGGCAGGCCTGAGACACACTTTACAAGCTGCTTCTGTGGGTGGCACAACCCGTGCTGCAAGCCCACCAGCAGCATTGGATTTACAAGCCCTGGGCACACTCAGTGCACAGTACTAGGGACTGACAAGTAAACCAATCATCCAATCATGGAGTCACTAATACATACATCAATTTACGATAGGGAGCACTTGCACTTTGGCACTGATTAGCAGCGGCAAAGTGCCCATGAGCATCTAGTCCAGCAAAAACATATCGGCAACAGTGGAGGCATTACGATAAAATGGAAGGGAGACCCACGCCAAGGATGCCAGGTCTAACACGTGTCCCCTCCAGCTGAAAGGTGGGGAGAACTATCCTACCCCTAGGGAGTTCTCATCGCTAAGGCGGAAAAATCTGGACAGTCCATCAGCATTGGCGTGTTCTGTACCAGGGCGGTGTTCCACCGTAAAGTCCATCCCCTGTAGGGAAATGGACCACCTCAACAGCTTTGGATTCTCACCCCTCATCTGCATCAACCATCTGAGGGGCCTGTGGTCTGTCTGAACCCGGAAGTGAGTCCCAAACAGGTATGGTCTCAGCTTCTTCAGTGCCCAGACCACAGCAAATGCCTCACGCTCAATAGCACTCCATCTCTGTTCCCGGGAAGTAACCTCCTACTGATGAAGGCTACCGGTTGGTCTAGGCCCTCCTCATTGATCTGTGATAGAACAGCCCCTACACCATGCTCTGAAGCGTCGGTCTGAACAATGAACTCATTGGAGAAGTTGGGTGCCTGGAGCACAGGCGCCGTGCACATGGCAGTCTTCAAGGTGTCAAAAGCTTTTTGACAGGCGTCAGTCCAAATCACTTTCCTGGGCTGCTTCTTGGAAGTCAGCTCTGTCAAGGGGGCAACAATGCTGCCATACCCCTTGACGAATCTCCGGTAATACCCGGTGAGTCCTAGGAAGGCTTTCACCTCTGTCTGGGTCTTGGGGGCTCCCAAGCCAGAATGGTATCAATTTTCGGTTGGAGGGGCGCCACCTGGCCGCTCCCAACCTGGTGTCCCAAGTACACCACAGAACCCTGCCCAATCTGGCACTTACTCGCCTTGATTGTGAGGCCTGCCCTCCGCAGCGCCATCAACACTTCCCAGAGGTGGCGCAGATGTTCTTCCCAACTGGCACTGAACACTGCGATGTCATCCAGGTAGGCGGCACTGAAATCCTCCAGTCCAACCAACACCTGGTTGACCAACCTCTGAAAGGTGGCAGGGGCATTCTTCATCCCAAAGGGCATCACCCGGAACTGGTAGTGCCCATCTGGTGTGGAGAATGCTGACCTCTCTTTGCCCCATCAGTCAAGGCGATCTGACAGTACCCAGACGTTAAGTCAAACGTGCTGAGGTACCGCGCAGCCCCTAACCGATCTATGAGCTCATCAGCTCTGGGGATGGGGTGGGCGTCAGTCCTGGTGACGGAATTGAGTCCCCTGTAGTACACACAGAACCAGAGTTCTGGTGTGGCACCAGGCGCGGCAGCCTTTGGAACCAAGACCACTGGGCTGGCCCAAGGGCTGTTAGAGGACTCAATCACCCCTAGCGCAAACATCTTGGAGACCTCCTCCTTGATGCAGGCTCTGACCCTGTCAGTCACCCTGTAAGCCTTGTGCTTCACAGGAAGACTGTCCCCAGTGTCCACATCATGGACACACCAATGAGTGACACTGGGAACCAGGGAGAACAGGTCAGGGAACTGTCCCAACAGTTGGCGACAGTCACCCTGCTGCTCCGGTGTCAGGGAGGTAGAGAGGTTTACTCCCTCCACGGATCCATCTTGCTCTCGGGCTGACAGGAGGTCAGGAAGAGGCTCGGTCTCCTCCTCCATTCCATCATCTGTAGTTAAGAGCATGCCCACTTGGGACCTCTCCAAGTGGGGCTTCAGGCGGTTCACATGCAGGACCCGCAAGGGGTTCCTGGGAGACTGCAAGTCCACCAAATAGGTAACTGGACTCTTGCGCTCCACCACCGTAAAAGGGCCGGTCCACCTGTCCTGGAGCGCACAAGGCTCCACAGGGGCCATGACCCACACTTTCTGACCAGGCTGAAGCTCTACCAGAGTGGCATTCTGGTCGTACCACCGCTTCATCTCCTCCTGGCTGGCTTCCAGATTTGCCTCAGCAAGTTCTCTGAAACGCCTAGTCTGGTTCCTGAAGGCCAGCATGTAACTGTATACATCCTGGGGAGGTTTCCTGGGAGATTGCTCCCAGCCTTCCTTGACCAAACTCAGAGGTCCTCGCACCGGGTGTCCATAGAGGAGCTCAAAGGGACTGAACCCTAGAGATTTCTGTGGCACCTCCCGGTATGCAAACAACAGGCATGGTAAGAGGACGTCCCATTTACGCCTCATGGGTTCTTCCAGACCCATAATCATGCCCTTGAGGGTCCGGTTGAATCTCTCAACCAGCCCATTTCCTTGAGGGTGGTAAGGAGTGGTGAACTTGTAAGTTACACCGCACTCCTGCCACAGGGACTTCATGTACTTGGACACGAAGTTGGTACCTCTGTCAGACACCACCTCTTGAGGGAATCCCACACGTGAGAAAATTCCCATCAGTGCCCGTCCCACCACGGGGGCCGTCACTGTCCTCAGAGGGATGGCTTCCGGGTACCGGGTGGCATGGTCCACCAAGACCAGGATAAACCTGTTGCCCATGGCTGTCTTGAGGTCCAGTGGCCCCACAATGTCAATACCCACCCGTTCAAAGGGGGTGCTGACCACAGGGAATGGCTGGAGAGGAGCCTTGTGCTTCCTCCCACTCTTTCCACTTGCCTGGCAAGTCTGGCATGTCCTGCAGTGAGTGGCGGCACTCCTGCGCATCTGGGGCCAATAGAAACGGGTAACAAGCCTGTCAAAGGTCTTGTCCTGCCCCAGATGTCCTGCTAACGGTACATCATGAGCCAACCCCAGTAGGAAGGCTCTGAAGCGCTGGGGTACCACCAGCACACGGGCTGACCCAGGCTCAGCAACCTTAGGCTCTGAATACAGGAGACCATTCTCCCAGTAAATCCAATGTGATCCAGTCTGATCACCTGCTGCCTGGTCTGTGGCCTGTTGCCTCAGACCCACGAGAGAGGGGCATGCGTTCTGCTCCTCGCAGAACTCTTCCCTGGAGGGTCCTCCTTCTAGCTGCCAATGGGTCAGCTCAGGTAGGTCCCCCAGTTCAGCTACCTGTTCCCCTGTAGGCTCCAGGGCATCCCCCTCAGGGTCTGCCTCCTCCTGGACCGTGGGAACTTCGGGGGCCGGTTTCCCGCACCCCCTGCCTCCTCTCTCTCCGGCAGGCACCTGGGCCTCCCTCTCAGGTCCTCTTGAACACCTTTCGCTGCCATTGACCGGGTGGTCACACATGCCCAATCAGGCAAGCCCAACATTTCTAAATGCGCACTCCGCTCCACCTTAGCCCAAGGTGAGCTCTCCAAATCGTTCCCTAACAAACAGTCAACAGGCATGGCTGGCCTCACAGCTACTTGAAGAGTACCCAAGACCCCCCCCCCATTCAAAGGGAACCTGAGCCACCTTGCAGTGACTCTCTATGTTGTCAGCGGCAACAACCGGATAGAATGCATCAGGGATAACCTGCTCCTTAGACACCAGGTGACACTTGACAGCTGTCACACTGGCTCCTGTGTCTCTCAGAGCCTCCACCCTATGGCCATTGATGGTCACCCACTGCCTGTATTTCTTAGTGTTCTCAGGCAGCGGGGTCCTAGGGACCATCTCAGAGTCTCCTAATGAGACAAGGGAAAACACTGTGGGATCCCCCCACCTTGGGCACCCAACTCCTCCCCCAGGGCTACACTAGCCAACTGCCGGGGGACTGCACCAGTGGGTGCTGGTTTTCCATGCAAAGGGCAACGAGGATCGTTTGCCTTGTGGCCAGGGCGCCACACTTGTAACATACCAGTGGTCCCTGGTGAACAGGGGGGCCTGTCAGGGCCACTGGCTTCTTCTCAGGGGAGGCTGGGAACCTTTCCCTTGGTTCCCTTGGGGTCTACTTTGGGGCCCTTTATGGAACTCCCTCTGTTTACCCTTGTCCCCCCCACTCTTCTGCTGGGGACCCTACCCACCCTTGGCGGAGTCTCCCACGTGACCCTTGTGGACCCGGGTACTCACCCAGCGGTCCGCCTCCTCAGCAAGCTGCCTAGGGTTAGACAGCTTACTATCAATCAGGTGCTGGCGTAGCTCAGGAAAGCAATTACTGGACAAGTGCTCCCATGAAATCAAATCAAAGAGCGCCTGAAAATCAGTCGCTTTGCTACCCTTTACCCAACCATCCAAGGCTCTGCAAAAGAAGGTCACATATTCAACCCAGGTACTGCTTTCAATCTTACTACAGTTCCTGAACCTTTGCCTATAAAGCTCAGGGGTCAAACCATACCTAGTGATTAAGGCATCCTTCATGTGGCTGTATGAATTATAGACTTCAGAGGGCAAATCCAACAAGGTATCCCGCCCTTCACTGAGGAACCGTCCCCACAACCCCGCTCCCCAATCCTTCTCAGGGACCCGGTGGGAAGACATGGCTACCTCATAGGCTTTGAACCACTGCCCAATGTCATCATTTTAAAAAACTCCTTCACCACATCTTTGGGAATATACACCCTAGCTTCAACAGGCGCAGGCGGTACACTGCCACCAGAGGGAGTAATCTCTAAGCTTTTGGCCTTCAATTCCAACTATCCTCAAAACATTCTCATGTTCAAACTGCATTTTCTTTTCCTCTAGGGCTAATTTCCTAGTTTGCATTTCGAATTCTAACTGCCCATTCAGCTTGAGCTTGGTCAGCTCCATTTCGTGCATCCTACTCTCTTTCCTGTCCTCCAACTCCTCTGGAGACAGTCCTCTGGCAGAAACACTGCTACCTACTGGGGAAGGTGGTCTTCCAGCCCCTAGACCCAATAGCCCCTCCAGCTGCCCTTCTGCATTCTCAGCCCCCTCCACAGGGGCACTCCTTGATTCGACCCAGGCCCTCAGCGCCTTTTGGAGGTCCTCCTTCCTGGAGAGCCCGGTCATGGACACTTTAAACTTTTTGCAGAATTGCCTGAGCTGCTTGAGGGTGTAGCATTCTAGCCTCTCTTCTTCCCAATCACACTCAACAGAGGCTACTGATGCTGGTTTCTCCATAGTGATTAAACTTGGCAGTTGCAACAATAGGAAATCCCAGAAAAAATGCTATTAAAGTATGTGGTTGCGTTTTTGGTCTGCACTCACTAAGTAGTGTTCACCAATCACTGTACATGAGTCACAAATGCAAGTCCAGAATCCTCACCGCTGACCACCAATGTTAGATTTGGGGGTCTCTAGTTGGCAGAGGTAGGTACCTTTGTCCAAATAGGGACCCTTGAGTCTAGTCAGGGAAAGTAGGTACACTCCTGAAATAACCCCTGCTCACCCTCTTGGTAGCTTGGCTCGAGCAGACAGGCTTAGTTCAGAGGCAGTGTGTAAAGCATTTGTGAACACATACAGTAATCAAGTGACAACACTACAAATGGACACCACACAGGTTATATATTTATAAAAATAGGTATACTTTATATAGATTTATCACAAGACCATAAACGACAAAAATAATCCACAATACTGTCAAGAGTGCTTAGTTCTGATCAAAAAGGCTTAATTCAAGGTTCTGTGCGAGTCGGTAGCCTCCTCCGGCTACGGCGATGTCGAGAACAAACAGAGTCTAACAAATCCAGCTGACCGCGTCGAGACGGGCCAACACAGCGTAGACAGACTCGGTCACAGTACCTTTTACTTGAAGCGGCAGGCACGGGCGTGCGAGCCGGATGGCTGTTCGTCGCGGTCGTGATGCAAAAATGGAAGCGTTGCAGGACGCGTTGTCCCTCGATGCGGTGCAGGCAGCGGCTCGTTAACGGAGTCGGTGAGACCAGGGCCGTGCGTTGCAGGGCGAGACGGTGCTTTGATGCGGTGCTGGCAGGTTGCGGTGCGGCGACGGAGCCGGATTCAGGAGCTGGCGTCGATCAGTCCGGACAGCGGTGCGAGTCGGGCGGTGCGTCGCAAAGCGTGCGAGCGGTGCCCAACTCCGGTGCGGTCACAGGACTCGGACTCAGCAGCAGTGACCGTGTCGGTCGGACCAGTTCGATTTGGCGTAGCGAAGCGTTGCAGGACGCGTTGTCCCTCGATGCGGTGCAGGCAGCGGCTCGTTGACGGAGTTGGTGAGACCAGGGCCGTGCGTTCCAGGGCGAGACGGTGCTTCGATGCGGTGCTTAGAGGACACCGAGTCGGTCGTGAGAGTCGGTCACAGCTCCCTACCTCTGTAGCCACTGAAACAGAGTTTCCAGCAGCAATTCACAAAGGGGGTGAAGTCCAATGGTCCTGGGACTTCGGTCAGGGGGCAAGCTCTCTTCCAAGCCCATGGAGATCCTTCACAAGTTGATGAAAGTCACAGCAAAGCAAAAGTTCCTTTCTCCTTTCTTTGGCAGTCAGGCAAACCACTGCAGGCCAATCCCCCAAGCAGCACTCCAGGCTTAGGGATAGTCTCTCCTCAGTTTCTTCTTGGTTCCGCTCCTCAGCAAAGGTTTCTTCTTGTTCCCAAAAGTGATCTAATTTCCTAGGGGTCTGGGTCCCCTTTTTATACACAGTTTCTCTTTGTTCTCTGAAGGCAGAGAGGCCTCTGCCTAGCCCAAAACCAGTTCTGGTCAGTCCTGTAGCACTTTGTTTTTCTGACTCCTTCTTTCCTTTCAGAATGTGGGGCAGAGTGCTCAGCCGCCCGGCAGGAGGTGGAGCCAGCATTGTGGAAGGCAGGCACAGCCCTATTCAGACCCAGGTGCAACTCCTCCCTCCACTCTGGATGCAGATCTTTCTATTCAGCCCTGTGCTGACTCACCCTGTCTCCTGTAGCCACCCCCAGCCCCTGTCACTCAATCTCCAGACAAGGAATACGCAACCTAGCAGAGGCAGGCTTGGATAGTTAGGCAAGAAAATACCCACTTTGTAAAAGTGGTATTTTCAAACACAGAATGTTAAAACCAACTTCACTAAAAGATGTATTTTATCATCCTGAGTTCAGGCATACTAAATTCGTTTTTCTACCATGTTCCCTGGGTCAGTTCTGACTATAAGGTGTAATAGTCAGTCTGCCCATTCTGGCCTATGGGGAGCAGGTAGCCTTGCAATAGTGAAAAACGAAAATGGCTGTAATTCACTATTAGGACATGCCACACACACCAGGGCATGTCCTACCTTATACGTACAATGCACCCTGCCCTAGGGCCTACTTTAGGGGTGACCAACATGCAGTAAAGGGAAGGTTTAGGGACTGGTAAGTGGGGGCACTCACCAAGTCGACATGGCAGCCCTAGGCTGCACACAGGCGCTGCAATGGCAGGCCTGAGACACACTTTACAAGCTGCTTCTGTGGGTGGCACAACCCGTGCTGCAAGCCCACCAGCAGCATTGGATTTACAAGCCCTGGGCACACTCAGTGCACGGTACTAGGGACTGACAAGTAAACCAATCATCCAATCATGGAGTCACTAATACATACATCAATTTACGATAGGGAGCACTTGCACTTTGGCACTGATTAGCAGCGGCAAAGTGCCCATGAGCATCTAGTCCAGCAAAAACATATCGGCAACAGTGGAGGCATTACGATAAAATGGAAGGGAGACCCACGCCAAGGATGCCAGGCCTAATAGTGACATTCTGTACCTTGGGTCATGGGTGCCTCCCCACCTCTCTTAGTATCGCATCCCTGTCGCGGAAATTTAATAAGCGAAACAGGAAGTGTCGCGGGTTAGCCCCCGGAGGCGGCCTATGTGCGGGAACCCTCTTAGGCGCGCTCAACCACAAACTGAGGAGAAAGTGATCCTGGGGGAAGCAACTCTCTCAACCAGGTCTATGTGTAACCTACCAGGTCCTGCCCCTCTGTCCCCTCAGGCAGGTCAACCATCCCACATTATTGCGGCACGAACGACCCTCCGCATCATCTAACTTCTCTTCGAGGGTACAGACACGGTCTAGCAGATCCTGTAGGGTCACAGTGTGGTTGCAGGATTTGGGTTGGAGTTCCGCAAGTGTAAGCAAAGTGTCATGCACACACTCTGCCAATTTCTGATGGTCTGCCCGTAAAAGCGTAAAGTCAGATGTGATGCTGTCTATCCTGTTCTCAAGGGACGTGCGGGTCTGATCCTGCACCGCGCCAATCTTTTCCACCGCTGCCAGTACTGAGTCCAGTTTAGCTGAGAGGTCATGGCGGCTGGGCTCCGGAGGTTTCTCCCCACCCCTGGATGACCCCCCGCTCGTGCCATGAGGATGCATGTCCTGATGAGTGGCAGAGCGGAGACGGCCCATAACTAATTGCTGTGCATTGGGCATAGGGAGCAATTTGTGTGCTGTTCGTGTATGTGGCGGCTGCAAAGGGAGAAGGCGATTTAGCTGTTATCAACCCTGTGAGCTCCTCACGAGTTTAGTCAAATACCTTGGGTGCTGTCTCGCCGGCCCAAGTGCTTCCATCCTGTGGACAGTGGATCTGCAGGCAAGTCGGAGCAGGTCAGAGACCATCCTGTCCCCCTAGGCCGAGGATCGCGGCTGGGCTTCACGAGGGGGGGAGAGGGAGAGGCTCTCGATCAACACCCTGTCAGATCCAGCCACAACTCGTGTTCAATGCGGCCCCCTTGTAGGTGTCACGGACTCTGTAGTGCAGCCTTGATGTGATGTGCATGAGAGTCTCACGGGGCTCTCGGGGGAGGGGAGCTATAGGTGGGCCCCGCTTTAGCTCAAGGGACGGCCCCAGCACCCTGTGATGTAGGCCTGTGACACAGGTGCTATTGGTGGAGCCGGCGCGAGAGACTGGGCTAGATGTTCCACACAGAGTGTCTCCAAAGGGAAAGTGGACTCAGAGAACAGGGTTTGGCTGCCGCTGCAGTAGTTCCTCAATTGTTACAAAGGCTGTGAGTGAGGGGAGGGGGAACAGCCTGGGCCCAATGTGACCCCCGTGCTGACCCAGTTATGGGGATATTGTGGTTCCTTGTTGTCTGCTCTGTCACCAGGGGTGTGCCCACCAAGGGAGTCTAGGCCCGATCGGCCCCCGGGCCTCCTCACCCCTGGTCGTCAGAGTCTGGATGCCCCAGAGGTTCCGCAAGCCACGGGTGGCAGAGGAGGGACAGCTTGGGCCCGATACGACCCCCGTGCTGTCTCCAGTAGCCGGTCGTTTGGCTCCTAAGGCAGTTGGGGGCTCACCAGGTCGACACAGCTGCAATGCGCTTGCTCAGGGGGCCTGAGCCCGATCACCCCCCAGGCCCCTCCTCCCCCCAGCTGGCTGCCACTCGCTCACCCGCCAGGCTCACCTGCAACTGTTTTGTTGTGTCTGGGTGCAGCAGGCCCACCGGGGCGACTCCACTTCTGAGCGGCGGGGGACCACGATGCAGCCGATCGGACCAGGGACCGGCAGCCCGAACACAGTCCTCCCGCTCACGCCACAACTCTAGGCCTCCGATGCATGGCAGCCCTGTCGCAGGCATCAGACCGTTTGCCAGGCATCTCCAATATTCATTCAGGGCGCGGACGTCCACCCACATTCTGGCAGGCATCACGCCGCAACCGCCGAGGAGCAAGAAACTCAGCTGCCACGCCCACAGCGCCGGACAGCACGCAGGAGAGGCGCGGGCCGGGTCCCGGGCTCCCACATGAGAAAGGCCGCACCTCTGGGAGCTACACTGCCAGTGTGCCTACAGCCTCGGGGAGCCAACCGCTGGACACAGAGGGTACCCCTTTACGCTTGTTGCCCCTGCAGCTTTGCAAATGCAGGTTTGATGCGGTGATGGTCAGGATAATCGGGGGATGGGACACGGAGCTCGATCATAATGCATCCGCCATCTTGCATACTTGGCCACTATGACCAAAAGGCTGTCTTGATTGTTTACCAGCCAGGTCAGAAAGTGTGGGTGTTGGAGCCTGTGGCCCCAGCAGCTCTCCAAGATAAGTGGAGTGGACCCCACACTATACTTGCACAAAAAGGTGAGGTCACCTACCTGGTGGACCTAGGTTCTCCAAGAAGTCCCCATAGGGAACTTCATGTGAATCGCCTAAAACCTTTGTTGACAGGGCTGACATGGGCTTGCTCATGGCAACTGATGAGTGACAGGAGGAAGTGAGTGATTCTCTCCCTGATCTCCTCCCCCAGAACCCTGATGATGGATCATAGATGGAGTAGCCTTGGCAGGCAGCCTCACTGATCAACAGCAGACTGATTGCAGATAAGTCCTCAATCAGTAAAGAGGAATGTTCTCCCTGACACCCAGTCAAACCACCTGGTGTACTCATGAAGCGGACACAGGTGATAGTCTGCTTGTGAAGAATAAGATCTACAGACAGCCTGACCATGTCAGGGACTGCATCAGGGCAGAGGTCCAAAAGGTGCTAGAATTGGGGGTCATTGAGCCTTCTGATGGCCCCTGGGCTAGTCCAGTAGCCCTTGTGCCAAAACCTCACACCAAGGGTGGAAAAAGAGAGATTAGGTTATGTGTAGACTACAGAGGCCTCAATGCAGTCAGTAGGATGCTCATCCAATTCCCAGGGCAGATGAACTCATAGATAATGCCTCAGCTAAGTTTCTGAGTACATTTGACCTGACAGCTGGCTACTGGTAAATAAGACTAGAGGAGGATTCCAAGCCAAAAACAACATTCTCAAAACCAAGTGGGAATTATCAATTTATTGTGATGCCCTTTGGTCTGAAGTATGCACCTGCCACATTTCAGAGGATGGTGAATAAAGTCTTGACAGGTCTGGAAGCCTATAGTGCAGCATATCTAGACGATATAGCTGTCTTTAGCTCTACCTGGGAGGATCACCTGGTCCACCTCTGAAATGTTCGGGAGGCCCTGCAAAAGGCAGGCCTCACTATCAAGGCCACTAAGTGCCAGATAGGGCGGAGCAAGGTTGTGTACTTGGGCCACCTGGTAGGTGGAGGCCAGGTTCAACCATTGGAGAGCAAAATCCAGACAATTGTGGACTGGGTTGCTCCCACTACCCAGACCCAGGTCAGAGCTTTCTTGGGCCTGACTGGGTACTACAGAAGATCTGTGAAGGGATATGGATCCATTGTGACTCCCTTGAATAATCTGACATCAAAAAGAATGCTCAAGAAAGTTCAGTGAACAGTAAGCTGTCAAAAGGCATTTGATGACCTAAAGCAGGCCATGTGCACTGCTCCCATCCTGCCAAGTCCTGACTACTCCAAAACTTTCATTGTCCAGACAGATGCATCTGAGATAGGGGTAGGGGCTGTGTTATCACAACTTAATGCAGAGGGCCAGGAACAACCAGTAGCTCTTATCAGCAGAATGTTGACCCCCAGGGAGAAACGTTGGTCAGCCATTGAGAGAGAAACCTTTGCTGTGGTCTGGGCCCTGAATAAGTTGAGGCCATACCTGTTTGGCACTCACTTCATTGTTCAGACAGACCACAAGCCTCTATTATGGCTCAAACAGATGAAGGTTGAAAATCCCAAACTTTTGAGGTGGTCCATTTCCCTACAGGTGCTGGACTATACAGTGTAACATAGACCTGGGAGTAACCATGCCAATGCAGATGGACTCTCCAGATATTTCCACTTAGAAAATGAAGACTCAAATGGGCAAGGTTAGTCTCATCTCCTTACGTTTGGTGGGGTTGTGTAGGAATGTAGGATCTGCTTCTATGGTTACCCACACTTTTTGCTTGATGCAATGCTGTTTCTGACTAGTCTAACTGGGATCCTGCTAATTAGGACCCCAGCCTCTCTGCTTTTCCCCTAAATTCTTATGTTAAGTACTTATGTAAATCCCAGATTGGATACTGGGGTACCCTTATCAGTCCCTAGTATATGGTACTAAGGTACCCAAGGCTTAGGTACCCCAGAGGACCCACATAGACTGAAGCATGTATTATGCCACCTTTGGGAGACCATTCAAACTATCACTACAGGCCTGCCATTGCAGCTTGTGTAAGCTGATGCTAGCACCACTTACAATAGATATAGGATTCCTATATCTAGGACCACTGCACTTAAAACCTATAAGTCACCCTCACAGCAGGCCTTTTCAATCCTGTAGACAGGGTGCTTGGTTCTAAGTGTGAGGGTGCCCCTGCATGAGCAGGATACCCCCTGCAGCCTTCGGAGTCCATTCTCACAGGTTGTAAGTGAAGCAGCCATATAACATATAGAGGGGCACCGAGTCATTATGCGATGGCCATCTCGAAACTGGCTGTAACAAACCCTATCATGTTTGGTATCAAACATGTTGGACTGATACCCCCACACCGTAAACGGTGTGGGAGATATGATTCCAAGCACTGTAAAGTCCCTCCGTTAGGCCCTCAGTGCTCCCGGTACCAGTCTTCTAGACCCTGACAGCACAATATGGCTGCTGCCGACCACAGACATGATTCTGCCCTCCTGCTGCTGAGCCAAGCTCAAGCAGGGGAAGGCAGAACAATAGGCATCCTGTCACAGGGAGGTATGACCACCTCCCAGACAGGGTTTGGTGTATTGGGGCAGGGTGGGAGCGCTTGCCAGGGCCACAGAGTCTGCATGCACGGCACATTTGGTGCCCTCCATGCATAGTCCAGCTCAAACCAATTCAGGGAGCCATTGGATCCCGCTCTGGCGTGAAACTGAACAAAGGACAGGGGAGTATCCTCCCCCTTGTCCAGCCCCTTCTTATGTAGAGACCCCTGTATCGTCCCAGCCCTTTCCTTTTTAAGGGCTTACCTGTGGGTGGGTCCCTAGATTCGTCCTGGGACATGATACAATTCAGACACCACTTCAACTTCGACTGTCTGGGCACTCTGGACTTTGCTGAGCTTCGCTCTGGGCATCAAGCCTGCAACCTGGAAGACTCCTGCTGCTCCTGATCTCTTCGCCCTGCTCATCTGCTGCAACATGCGTACCTGTGCTCCATACAGGAACCCATCGAGGGCCTGTGGACATCCAAGACACCTGAAGGAATCTCCCTTCAAGTGAAGGAGTCACTTCCCTGCACCTGCAGGCACCCTAACTAAGCTGACTGGTCTGCTGATCCTGGGTTCCTATGGACTCCGAAAGGCTCAGCAACACAGGTGGTTGTACTTTACATCTCTCGAGGCCTGCCCTGTCCTTTCACCAAGTTTGAGGCCAGTATCCCTCGTCAGAGCCGCAGGAACCGAACCCCTGTGCACCGTGTCGACTTGCAGTTGCAAAGGCTTGTTGGCTTCCTTCCACCAAGATCTTCAGGCTCCAAGTAGCCCCAACCTCAAGCATCTCCAGTGACCAAGATGTTCATCCTCATCGCATCACTTGCACCGTGAGCCTGCATCTTTGGTGAGCTGCTCGAGGTCCTCTGCGACTCCAGTGCCTCCGGCCTGTGGGTCCTCTTGAGGGTCACCTTTGAATTATTTTGGGCTCCCTTGATTGCTCGGGCCTGCCCTGACTCCCCTGTTTGTGGTGAGTCTCCTGGACCTTGCTGGTCCCGACATTGCACCTTCTTCAACTTCCACATTGTTTGCAGTTGCCAAGGCTTGTTGGTGCTCCCGTCGAAAACCGACCCCTCAACTCTCGACATCCGACGTGGGACAGCTTGTGTATGGCTCCTGGTCTTCCACAGCATTGCCTGGTCCACACAGCTGCAGTTCCAAGGTCACCGTCAGCTCTCCTGCAACACCTGACATCGGTGGGCATTCGTCTTCCGTGCCTCCTGGTCACTCCTGAGTGGCATAGACTCTTTCCCTTTCTGCTTGCAGGTTCTTCACATCTTGAATTAACCTATGGGTTCCAGCAGACACTTTCACCTTCTCCAGCAGTGGCATCTTTCTGAAGTCCTCCTTTGGGTTCGACTGCGGTTTCCGATGCCACTTCACACCTATACACCCGGCTTCCCTGGTGCAGGTAACCTGGTTCCTAGGGTATACACGGGTGGGGTGGATCTCCAACCTCTTGTCCTCTACAGGGTTTCTTCAGGGTCCACTAGGAAGGATCCTCTTTCTTTAAAATTGCAACCGCGACATACACGTTGATTTGTACGGTGGATGCAGTAGTGTTCCTACACTGCACACGACCTCCGTGGGGCTCCTAGATACTCAACATTGAGTGGTTCCTTGGGTCCCCAGCATTTCTACGTCCTCTGAGTATTGTCTTGACTCGAGTCGTGGTTTGCATACCACTATTTTAGTATATGGTTTGGTCCCCCTCTGGTGATCACTGTGTATTCTGAGCTACTTACCTGTTTCTATTGCACAGTATTGTGTATATTGTGTATATCTCCGGCTAGGAGATATCTAAACGTGTTAGTGACTGTTTTATGATAAATACATATTTTTATAAATACACTGTGTGGTTCTTTTTCATTTAATCTATACCTCTAAGATTATACACTGGTAAAACAAGCTGCTTTACACTCCTTCTGGACTAAGCCTGAAGGCTGTTCTCCACAGCTACCGCTTATAGAGCTTCCTAAGTTTGTCTAAGACCACTAAAATCACCATAAGGAATGTCTGGATCAGTGCAAGGTATCCACTTACATAAGTGTACATCATATACTGAGCCAGCCTCTCACACATGCCCATTGACATATGCAGGATCTGCAATGAGACATGATGTCCCAGTGAGTGCTACAGCAAACAAATGATGGACGGAATGCTGACAATGCAAGCATTCTCCCCCAGTCAAAAGATCTGGGTTAAATCCATCGTTCTTTTGCCCACTACGCCACCCCAGTTTGGACCCAGCCATATGCAAATCAGTCTTGACCCTGTGCCCGATGGGAACAGTCCAGACCGAACTGCCAGGCCAGGTCCTCCCTGGACCGGAAACAAGCATGCTGGGACCAGTTTCAGGGTATGTCACCCTTCTTCAGCCAGGCTAGCTTGAATCCAGTGGCACAGTGAGCAAGGGACCCACGTCTGGGCATACCCATCCCACTTGGGGCAAAAAGTGTTACAGCAAACAAATGATGGACGGAATGCTGACAATACAAACATTCTCCCCCAGTCAAAAAATCTGGGTTAAATCCATCGTCCCAGTGAGTGCAGCATCAGGGAAATCTCCCCAACCTGTTCCAGATCTCAAAAGGAACTGCAAAAAATCTGCAATTGTGGCTGATGAACTGCGATTGGGTCAGAGGCAGACTCCTCTCCATTCCCCAACCAGAGTTGACTCTAGTGACAGATGCATCACTCTCGGGCTGGGGATGCTACCTGGAAGAGGTGGAGATCAGAAGCCTCTGGTTTCCAGATGAGTGCCAGCTTCACACCAACTTGTTGGAGCTGAGGGTGATCTGTCTGGCATTGAAAGCTTTTCTTCCTTTGATCAAGGAAAGGCTAGAGCAGGTGGTTACGGACAACAACCCCGCCATTGAGTACATTGAGTACGGCAACAAACATTGCGGGTGAGGTCATGGACCATGTATCAAGAGGCCCTGCATCTCTGGACATAGCTGGAATGGGAAGGCATTTCCATGGTGGATCAACTTGCTATGCCATCGATGCCTAGCAGATCACAAATGGCGTCTCCATCCGGAGGTGGTGCAAGGTCTCTCCTGAGACTAGGGAGAACCTTGGTTAGATCTGTTCACCACCGTCGAGAGCACACGTCAGCAGGTCTGCATGCTGGAGTTTCCAAAGCGACTCTTGCTCGGAGACGCTTTTAATCTCTCAGGCCTTCTAAACGCCTTTGCACCGATACAACTCCTGCCAAGAGTTCTCATGAAGATCAGGAATGACTGTGTCCAGGTCATCTGGAGTACCCTGGACAGTAATGGAGAGTATGGTATCCAGATCTCCTGAGCATAAGTGTCTCTCCTATCAGGCTGCCCCTTCGGTAGGATCTTTTATCGCAACAACAGAGCAGGGTCCTGCACCTAAACCTGTCTATTCTTTTTTAACTTGTGTGCAGATTGAGTGGTGATAGTTGAGAGTTTTTAATCTTGTTCCACAAGTATGTGATGTAATTTTAGTGGTCAGGTGTCCCTTAATGAAAATGGTATAAATGTGGCAAATGGACAAATTTATGGCTAGGTATCCTGCCTAATCCACTGATAATGTCTGCATCTTTGTCCAAAGTCCTTTTCCTTGCCTTATCCTTTGCCTGGCAAAACCTTGATTTGGGCACAGTTAAAGGGTATCTCTCCACCATCTTGGCTTTCTTGTGTTTGTTTGCTAAATCAGCCTTCCCTGTTCAAGTCCCCCGTTATGACTCATTTCTTGAAAGGTTTGTAGCACTTTTTTGCACAAGAAAGAGAGGCAAAGAACACAATTGAGTATGGAGTAGCATAAATCAAAACTCATAGGTCTTCGTCACAATGGTAGTTTTTTTCTTCTTTATTTTAGTTTCTTCAAGCACACTACAAACACGCACAATGGTAGTTTTTTTCTTCTTTATTTTAGTTTCTTCAACCACACTACAAACACGCAGCAAAAGGGTTTCACCTTACAAAGGCTTCATCAGGGCTGCAACCATAAAAAACATTAATAAGACAATTCACAAGACATAAAACATTCAAATAAAATCAAAGGTCTATGACACAGATGCATGTGCATAGTCAAACTATTACCAAATTCATACAAACCTACTAACATAAAACAATAAAAAGTATAAAACATTGAAAAGATCACTAATACATTGGCTAAGAGACACACAATTTTAAATATAACACCAATCATCAAATCATTAATTCAAAACAAAGTTATGGAAGCCATGTTGCAAATGATGTTAGAACAAGCCTGACATTTGAATGTAAAAGCGCCCATCTGGAGATAGCAACAAATGTCAACACCAAGAAATATAGGGAGAAAGAGAGGAGGGGAAAAAGAACAGGCAAACAGAAAATAGAGGTTAGAAGAAAAATGTGAAAACCACATTAATGATCCAAAACGGGGTCCTTAACCAGACACCCACTTTGTGTGTACATTCTGTTTAGAAGATGTAGAGCCAGTCTAGTGCTCCCCATAGCCCATTAAGGGTCTTACCAAGATTGTACATCCACCGGTTCTCCACACACTCGTACGGCACAAAAGTAATATTCCACTATAATACAAAAGCAAACAGAATTCTCACATTAACTAAACCACAACAGTTAAAAAAAATTCAGTCAAATACAAATAATACACAAATTGCAGGGCTAGTCGCTGATTCCTTATCGATCCTCACTGTCCTGTGAACTGTACATCTCACATCACATCAAGGAGAGCCTTCTGGAACTCATCCAGCAAACAGCTCATTCCAGCTCAGTATGGCTCCGTGCTTCTGACACAGAAAATAGCGGACAACCCCGACTAAGCCAAGCAGAGCCGAACGACGCCACTCACAGGCATTGCTCAAAAACTCCGGATCCAGTCAGATGCCTGGGGAATATTCTAAAGTAAAGAATCTATGGCTAGATCGTCTCTACCAAATAAGGTTTTACAGGCGGTAAGTGACTTGTTCAGTTATATAGGAATGCAAAGTATAATACGGCACACCACAAATAATATACAGTCTTCATAAGTCAGGCATGCTAGTATTACCGGTTCAGCTCTCAAGTACCACCTACCTGACTAAGGACTGTGGTCTTTTTAGATTTGCATGAAACAACATCAAAATTCAAGTCTTAGAAGCTCCAAGCGTGATTCAGAGTGCATATGTGCACATCTGAGGCCCGGTGGAAGTATGGATGCTGCGGTTGAGGTGGCAGGTGTCCATGGTGCTACTCTGGTCAAGCAGCAAGTGTCCATGAATCCAAAGTCAGGTCTTCAGTTCTTCTTCAAGGCTGCATGCTGTCCCAGGGCAACTGCCCTCTGACTTCATCACAGCATGGGGGGGGGTCGTAAAATATGGCATTCAAGGCGACAGCCCCTTCAGGTTACAGCACTTCATGGAGTGATTGCCATGTTCTCAATACATTGATGCACAGGATGTCAGCCTTCTATCTTTACCACAGCCTCTCCCTGGCATACGAGGACAAATAAAGTGATGCTCTTTTCGGGTCACAGCGCTGCACAGGATGATGGCCCTTCTTTCTTCACAGCGTGGTACCAGGGCAGCAACCCTTATTCTTAACCGTGGGCTCCACCTGGCATACGGGGGTTCCGACAGGTAACTTTGGCAGATGGCTCAATCTGTGTGCGGTCTAGAATGGACCTAAATCTCACACTCTACTCCTGGGATGCACTCTGCTGAATCCTTATTGGACCTCCCTCCCTCCAGGAGATTTTCTCCACACAGGGTAGTCTGGTCTCGGGTTAGGCAGAAACTTGTACTGTAGGGTTAGTGTTCTTGATTCTCCTGAATGATGTCCTCTCACCAAGCAGGGAGATGGGCAGACCCTCAGTCCCATGTCCTAGTCACAACAAGGCAGAAGTTGTGCTGAGCTTCTCCATGCTGATGTGCAGCTTCAGGTAGACAATTTTGGAGTCTCAGGTCTTTTCAAGTGCCTATTTCTGATGTTTGCCCTTCCTCTGAGAGCAGTCTATCATAGTAGGAATGTCTCCAAACTTGATAGCCCCAAACACAGGCAAGTGGAATGACCAGTAAATCACACCTGGCTGTCAGCCTCACGGATATATGTTTATCAAAAGGTTACAAGTGCCTTCTGCCCTGCTCTTCATGATTCACTTATCAGCCCCACTTCCTTCCTGAGATGTGTGACCCTTTGACCTGCAGCCTCTTTCAGAATCGAAGAACTCGTTTGAAGTGTTTTGAAGAACCTGGATCTTCGTTCCTCTAGTGTGTGGGTCCTACCCAGCTCTCGGAAATGCAGAAATTCACAAATCTGTCTGGGGGTTCCTCTACCTCCGCAAGCTCCTCCTGTAGGCCATGGGTCTCCCAAAATGAAACCCAGAGGCATCCTTGTATTGTGTCCTTCTCAGGCACACATACATTCCTGGGTGCACACGGAGCACACGCTTGCAGTCTCTCATGTAATGTGCTACTTTACAGGCACACATAAATCCCAGTGCGCACACACAGTCACACCGCTATCTTCCAGGTACTACACACATCACAGGCTCTCTGACATCCCAGTATGCAAACGCAGACATGCGCCATCCTACATGTACTGTCCGCTTCACAGGCAAACCTAGATCACAGTGCGCACATGCAGCCATGTCCGCATTTTCCCATGCATTGAACCACTTACAGGTGCACATATATCCCATCGCTCACATACAGACACACTGTTTTATGCACCACTCACAGGCACACATACATCCCAATACAGACACTAAGACACATGCACACTCTCTGGCAATACATTCAACCCAATGCAGGTCTAGGGTGAGTTTACGCATCCCGCAGTGGAACTTTCATGAGTGGGCCAGTAGGCACCACACTGGCCCACGCAAGTGACAGAGTTTCACTCTACTGATCATTATTACTCGAAAACACAGTATGTTGCCACCACCACACATGCTACTTAACTCCTGGTGAAGCAGGAGCCTTTCACAGCACATGATCCATGTTCGCCCATGAACAAAAAACAACAGCAGGGATCCAGAGTACATTACCATGCGATTGACTTTTCCACGTCCACAAAATCCCTGATTCGTCTTTTTGATTCTCAATCATGTAAACATTGCCTGGACATTGCACACGTGCTGATGGAAGCATAACCACTTCCAAAACACGAAAAAGTGACTGAAGAATTATCTGAGTAGCTAGTGTCCTGATAACAATACCTTATATATTCATTGAGGTGTCTCAACTCTCTTCCTGTAGTAGTATTTTTCTCCCACGACCTTCTCCAACTACTCTGAAAACTTTACCTATTAGGAAGAGAATTCTGATTAACAGAAAAAGCCACTACTCCTTCTGGTGATCTGGAGAAACAAAATTCTCTTTTAGATAATTAGGGTCTTCGTTAATTAACCGGGCTTTGTATCAGGTCAAAGTATACTTTCATGCTGGATTGAAAGTTTAATTTAGTTCATGGCCATTATAGGTTGTGAAATGTCCCCTCCCTTGACAAGTAATGTAAATATTTTGTATCAGGATTACTGTATATCATGTGTCCTTGGGTATTAAAATGAAGATATTGAGACAGAGTCACAACAAGAAGTATGAGAGTACAGGTGGAGTTCTACGTCTCTGCCTGAATCCATTTTTACACTTTTTTGCTATTCACAAAACATGTAGCAGTACTCGTGGAACCCACCTCATGGATGTCACAATGGTGGTTAAGAAGAAATTCAAACAATTGAGAGTGGGGCACACATGCAGTGATATGAGGCTTCCTAAAGCATAAAGAGAGATCGACATCTCACCCGCACCATTTACGATATAGATTTAGTGAAGCTAAAAGTTTCTCAAAATGAGATCTGACTGGATATCATTAAAAAATGGCACAGTTGTAGGCTAAAAACAAAACCACCAAGATCCTCTGTAGCCTCATGCTTCATTGTCACAAGTGTAACTTCCTGGCAGACAGCATAAACTTTTATGGTTATGTGTTTTCTGACAAGGACTAAGCGTAAATCCCCAGAAAGCAGGTGGCATTAATGAAGTAAAGGATGCACAGGCAGCGTCTGATGTTCGAAGCTTTCTGGGCATGGTCAAATATTCTGGGTTCTTCGTTCTGAATTTAGCCACAGTATTGGAAACTCTGATACAACTGATCATAGCTTGGTATCCACAGAAGTGGGCAGATGTACAACAACAAATATTCTCCATAGAGAAAGAGGCACTTGTTCACAACAGCATCATTAAATACTTCAGTGCCAAGCTCTAACTGAACCATTGGTTTATGCCATCCCATTGAGCCTGGGGGCGCTCCTGCTTGAAAAGCATCAACATGAGACAAGGGTCCAGGTATCCTTAACAAGCACGGAGCTATCAGAGGTTGAGACATATAGTAACAGATTGAAAGGGAAGCACTTGCATTCAAGTGGGTTTGCACCCATTTGCATCCATACCTTTTTGGGCAGGACTTTTGAGCACTTCCTAACCCTATTTAAGGGTTGATATCCTCATTTCTCAAAAAGGTTGAAAAATTAATGGAGCACCTACATGACTACAGATTCACAGTGATTTACTGCTCAGTTTGTGACAACGCCCCAGATTTCTCGTCAAGCTCTCTCATGAGAAATCCCCCACCACCTTAAGATCAAGTTAAAGAACACATATACTTTGTTGCTAAGGTGGCATATCCAATCCCATTATCACTGAAAGACACTGCCAGCACCACAGCTGGCGGCAAGTGCTAACAACTCGCACTTGAGAGACAGCTAGGAAAAATTCATGGAAGAACTTTTTGCCAGGTAGCAAACGCAAAGATGTCCTCAGTCAACAGACTATGACTTCCCTGTGGAAGCTTTAGCATGAATTGAGTGTGACCCATGATGATCTAATACAAAGAGGGTAATAAATAATGATTCCTCAGTCACTAAAAATCAAGGTGACTCAGCTGACAAACCTGGGTCACCAAGGCATCATGAAACCATGGCCCAATTAAGGAAAATGGCATGGTACCACATGGGCATGCAGTTTAAGACTTGATCTGTGGTTGCCATTTCTACCCGACCATAGTAAGTAATGAACCCCCTGCACCAGTCTTCACCAACTGCATCTGTGAGATGCCATGGACCAATCGTACTGCAAATGTCAGTGTCCTCCCCAGTTGGACAACAACTCCCAGTTGTCATAAACACATGAATCCAAATGTCTTGTTGTAGAAATGGTTGAAACAACAGAGTTTGAACACGTTTGCACATAGCTGGAGAAATTCATAGGAGCCTACCTATGGGATGTCGTAATTAAAAGGGACTGTAGACACCCATTCCAAGGGAGTGAATATTGCACATACCTACACCCTGCATGCTGTAGGCCAGTGCAGAAGTGGAGAGGTTCGTGAACATGCTGAATAAACCACTGAGAATAACCTGGAACAGGAGACTGGCATAGAATGACATAGATGTTCTGTGCATCTATCTGGCCATCCCACACTGCACCGCCAGGTGCAGTCCTACAGTACTGCTGCTCTAGAGCCCACTGAGAGACAGCATCAGTGTACCTCTCAAATGGGTTCCAGTGGGCCTAAATATTCACCGGGCCAGTAGATTAGAGTCAATAATAATCACTATGCTAGCAGGAAAAGAGAAGCTAAGCACAACATAATTCAAATATGACATTAGGAATTGATCAAAGACAGACACCAAGGGAGGGGGGGAATTCAAAACCCACTATTGATGGAACCATGGCCACAGCCAGTAGAGAACACAATATGGTCAACCACACCACTTTCATGTTTCAGCGACTCTAGGGGCCCCATCTAGTTAAACATCACCCACTGCATTTCGAGAACACACCCGACAAGAGAGGTGAACTCATAGAGTGGGAAGAGACTGGTGGCTAGGATACTGATCAGACTCCCACATTCCTGTCACCAGCCATAAGTACTGTTCACCCAGCCAACACCAACGTTACTTTTGGAGGAAGAGTTGTTGAGCCAAGATGGGGAGATGGCAAACTCAACCTATGGAAAAACCCAAGACCGTCACAGAGATTCAAATACCATATTTGGGTGTGTGGATGAAAATGCATGCCTCAAGTTAATGTTAATTATTGTTTTAATCTGAGTTCAGAAAGGATGTAGTGTTTCACCCTGCACCTAAAGAAACGCACACATTCAAATAATCGGATGCCCAGCAGGGCAAAGGTTATAAATAAAAGGGAGATGGCACACTCAAGTCCAGTCATTCCCAAGCAAAAACCAGTGTGCGTGCACATTTACTTCTGCACTGATCTCAATAGTCCCTCCGTGCTGATCAATATGTTTGACTGAGATAGGTCAGAGATAAACACATGCAGCCACCTAATTAAATGAAGCAATTGACTTACTAAATGGAAGGTTTTTAGAAATTGGGTTCCTAGTTGACTGGGTTATTAGCCCTGGTCAAGCAGTAACCACAGTCCTGGTCAGGGTAAGGCACAAGCACACTCTAAATTAACCTGTGCTCACCCTCTGGAAGCCCAGCACAGCAGTCAGGCTTAACTTAAGAGCAAAGCGTAAAGTATTTGTGCAATACTTTAAACAGTAAAACAGTGAAAACACCACACAAAAAATTTCTACACCAGGTTAAAAGAATAGTATTTGATTTAATAAATAAAACAAGACCAGAACAACAAAAATCCATTCAGTAGAACTTGAGATGTTGAATCTTAAAGTTTTGAGTGAAAAATAGAGCCAAAAAGTACAAAGCGCTATTGAGGGATATCTCATCGCACCGGATTGGGGCAAAGTCCAAAGTTTAGGTCACCACAAAGGACCGCAGGCAGGCTATGGGGACTCCATTAGGCCACTGAACCAAAGTACCCTAAATCTGGGTTGCAGAGCCATGCATGGATCCATGTCAGAGATGCATCGCACAGCAGAAGCAAAGTGTTGGTTCCAAGATGCGATAAGGCTTCTGTGCGAGGTCCTGATGCGCTGATGTTCAGAATCCTGTCGACAGGGCTTGCGATGCGAAGGCCGTAGTCGAGGATGTGAGGCGCAGTTAGGAGGATGCGTTGGTTCCGATGAGCGCTGGACCTGCGATTTTGAGGTTCACCGTTGATGCTGCCATTGAAGAGGGATGTGAGGAACTTGCCCTGGGAAAAGCATTGTGCAGTGTTGGTTCAGAAGGCGATGAGTCGCTCCTAGATGCGGTTTGTAGCGACAATGTGAGTCTTTTGCGATGGGTCCAATCCACGCAACAATGACGGTGCATCAGTTTTGCTCGAAGATGCGCCGCTCAGCCAAGGAGATGCGTTGGTTTACTGGGGACACTGCAGTAGACCTGCAGTGGAGGAGAGTGAGTGGCAACCTGTCTCAAGGAAATCCATTTCACCCTCCTCCACTGGTGGCCACCGTCATCACTGATGCCTCTACTCTAGGGCGGGGAACTCATATGGAGGAACTGGAGATTAGTGGTCACTGGTCTCCAGAACAGAGCTTACATGTCAATCTGTTGGAATTATGGGTGATAAATCTAGCTCTCAAGGCCTTCCTCCCTTCCCGTCACAGTCTGTCAGTCCAAATCTTTAAAGCCAATATGACAATGATGTGGTACATCAACAAACAGGGATGTGTGGAGTTTTCTCTTACTGGAAGAGAGGCTCTATGGCTCTGGTCCTGGGCTCAAGACCATCAAATTTGTAAGGTAACAAATCACCTGGCCGAAGTGCTCAAAACATGAGTGGAGAGTCTCCGCTGAGGTCATCTGGCAAACCACGAGTGGTGTTCTCACCCAGAGGTGGTCCAGGGCATCTTTCGATTACGGGGGAGCCCTCATGTGGATCAATTTGCCACTAAAGAAAACTCTTGCTGCCCAAAATTCTGTGCCCTCCAGTATCTAGGAAGGATTACGATATGCTTTTCACCTCAAGTGGACTGCACCACTTCTGTACGCATTTCCTCCCATACCCTTAATTTCTCCAGTGTTGAGGAAGATTTGCCTATACCGGGCCCAAAAAATACTATTTGCTCTGGACTGACCGAAAAGTGTGTGGTATGCAGACCATGTTTCCTTCTTCCTGTGCCCTCTGCTCAGTCTTTCTCACAAAATAGATCTCTGTCTCAGTGACAGGGGCAGTTTCCACACCCCACCTACCAGTCTCCACCTACATACATGGAGATTGACCAAGGCAACATAAATTCCTTTACATTACCCCCTGAGGATCAATTCTCTCCTCTAAGCGTCTTTCCACCAAGACGATTTAGTCTAGCAGATGGACCAGATTTGTAAAATGGTGACCTGAAAATTCATAGATCCCATCAAGGCTCACTGATCTGATATACATTGTTCTGCTCAGGGCTGTTCAGTTGCAACAGTTAAAGGTTACTATCTGATAGTGACATCTAGCTGCAGATTCCTTACCCTTGAATCATCCCCTGGCACCAGACTTTTTCTACAGCAGTACCTCTTTGCGTCAGTGGCATGCGTTGAGTGCGTTGAGTGAAGCCCTCCCCTGATGCCCTGACGTCAGTTTCTTCCTTTCCACGCTTCCACATGGGTCAGAAGAGCGGTATCTCTGGCCATTTTTGTCTGACCTCGATGCTGTCCCCGAAAACTGTGCTTTTTTCTGGAAACATTAGGGGTCCTGTGGACTACAATATTGATCCAGTATGCTCATCCTATTCGCATGTGGTGTTTGGGCGCATACCCTGACTCCGAACGGTGCAGCTCCTGTCTTCAGCTTCGTTCATCAACATTGCAGAAACACCGCATAACACTGTTAGTGGCGCAGTGGTCCTCGATGCTCGCAGTTCTCTTCTCCCTCTGAGGACTACTCAAGGGCCCGGTCTAGAAGTCCTTCGTCCTCGCTGTTGCCTGGTAAGTCACGCCATAGGCGGTCTGAGCTGTGGCCTTCGCTTACTTTACCACGTACGTGCGGTGCCACTGTCACGCCTCCTAGTTCTCCAATTTCGGAGTCGAAGTGAGAATCTGTCCCACACCTTCTGTTGTTTGCCGGCGCTGAGGCAAGTCTGGCTCAGATCAGGGAATATTATCTCTCCCTGATCTGCTACCGCTACCGGTTAGGGAGAGAATCCAATTTAAAGCCATGTGCATTGCGCACAGGGCTTTTTGGAAGACAGGCTCTTTAATCAGCCAGCCCTTGATAACACCCTACCAGCCAAACAGGCATCTCCGCTCAACATCCTCTTCCCTCGCCCTACTGCCCAGAATAAAGAGAGCCAGATGCGGTGGACGCTCCTTTTCCTACAACTCCGCCAAGCTCTGGAATGCTCTCCTCCTCCGTATGCGGACAGAGCCCAATCTCCTACCCTTCCGCAAACTCTTAAAAACCTTACTTTTTAACAACCGCTGATTCCTTTCCTTGTCTGTGTCTGTCCACAGCGCTGGGATGCCTCAGGGTAGCTATCGCGCTATATAAATGTTTTTTTCATTTCATTTATGCCATGTTTGCGTCTCAGCCTCCCTCTGGTGTGCGATACCAAAGGGGATGATGGACGGAGCGTTGGAGCAAATCAAACACTCACCCCCAGTCAACTGATCTGGGTTTAATCCATCATCATTCTTTAGCTCACTCCACCACCCCAGTTCAGACATGGCCATATGCAAATCAGTCTGACCCTGTCCCTCTGGTGTGCGTCTGAGCCCCAAGGAGGGTGGTGAAGCATTGACTGACTCCAAAACAGTGGGACATCCCTTGGTGTCAGTGAGGCCCTCCGAATCTGTGATCGACCCTTTATCAGCTCCACTGCACAGACCTTCGGGGTTCCCACCTAGGACACAAGTGTTGGATGCGCTGGTGCCGCCTTCCTCGTCGACAGTACCGATCACCCCTACTTTGTGTCTCTTCCCGGACGCTGAAGTGTCACCTCTTCGATGCTGTTCTACGTTGGTAACGGCATCAGTGGAACAATTCTTTTCAGGCTACCTTCCTCCACTTTCAGAGGAGCCCCCTGCTATTTTCCCCTTGGTATTTTGGTGATGTCGGTGATGACATAACTAACATTCCTTTACCTCCCTGGAGTTTTTATTGGGTGTCTGACCTTGGTGAGGCTAGTGGCCTTGATTCTTCCTCATCCTCTGGCCTGTTTTCTCCACTTAACCTCACTTTGGAGGCTATCTCAGCTTTTGCTGAGCTTTAGTGGAGAGTTGCTGTGGTTCTGGGGCTGCAGCTTCCTTCTGTGAAGGTGACCATTGATCCCCTACTTGGGGTGCTTCATCAGTATCAGATAAGAACTGCACCTGTGCTCTCCTTCAGTGAAGCCCTCTTTGATATTCTGTTGGGCACTTAGGCTAAACCCGTTTTAAGGGCCTCCGTGGACTGGTCTATAGCTCATACGCACCATCAGCGCCGTGCCTAACGTCCCTCCAGACAGTGAGTCTAAAAGTCTAGATGCTCTTGGTCAATATCTCTTGTCTGCTCCCATTCCGCCTTGCAGTCCTGTGATAGAGCTTGTGTTTTGGGGCGTTTTTCTCATGTGTTGTGGGATTCGGTCTATCGCCTTCTCCCCTCTGTACCCGTTGACTCTCAGGACACTCTTATTCAGCTGGTCCAGGATGGCCATCAGGCGGCTAAATTGCTAAATCGTTGTGGCATGGATAGAACAAATTCTGTCGGACAAGTCATGGCCCTCTTGGTAGCTCTTTGCTGGCATTCCTGGCTAAGCACCTCTGACTTCTCTGAGGCTGTTCAGTCTGCCTTGGTGGACATGCCTTTCGAGGCTCAATATCTGTTTGGCTCTCAAGCTGATTCGGATTTACGCCATTTCCAGGATAGTCAGAGTGGAGCGAAAACTTAATCCCTGATTGCTACACCGTCCTCTTCTTCCTCCCACACTCAGTCTGGCGTGGGATGGTCTCCTTCATTTCTTTTCTGTGTAAGCCATTATAGGGCGGTGACAGTTGGCTTTTTCTTTCACTTGTCACCTCCGAGTGGCATCTGGTGTGGTGCTCATGCCACAGCAGGTATTTCCTTCTCTTGCATTCTTACCCTGTCAATAACAGATTGTGGTTCCTGGATGTTTTTGGGAAGTGCCTTATTTTATGGCCCTGTTTTATTTCTGCGCTGGTGACTGCACAGAGTTTTTTTGCTTTCTATCCAAGTTCTGATTGAGGTGTTTTATGGTATTGTGTTGATGTTCTATTGCCTTGTTCCCTGTCCTACAGAGTTCTTCGTCTGTATGCCTCACTGGTATTCCTCCATATGTTTCTGACACCACAGTACTCCTTATAGGGGACATCATGGTTCACAGGTGCAAGTTGGACGATGGTGCAAGGGGGTTCTTCTCGCCTCCCCCATGGTTGAGTGTTTCTCCACACTTGCCAGGGGGTTCTTTCCTTCCTCTCTATCTGGTGCCCTTCTTTCCTAGCAGATGCAAGTGAAGGGGTATGTTTCATGGCCTAGGGTGCACTGTCTGGGCCGGACCTTGGTGGTGTTCCTTCTTTCTCTCTTCAGGCGTAGCACTTTTTGTGCTTGTTCTCGCTATACAAGGGCAAGATGGGCTCCTACCCTCTCTCTATTTCTCTTACATTTCTTGTGGACATACCTTGTCCGTAGATTGGCATGGGTGGCCTACTCTGCCTGCCCTTTCTCTTCTTTGCCTCTGCATGGCCTGTTTTAATCTACTTCTGTCTTGCGTGAAGCTGATGTTGCTTTTCAATTTTGGATTGGAGCCATTTCCATGACACCTCCGATGCCAACCCCAACGATTTGTTACTTTTGCTTCTGGCCTCCATGCTTGTTAGACTGTAGGCACTGCCTATCCATCTGTTACTTCAGTTCTTTACACTGGTTTTTTGGTTGGACCTTCACTTGTGACGTTGATCCTTCCATACTATTTTGTTTGTTTTATGTCTGCTGCTTCCACCGGGCCCCTTCTCCGTCTGCTATTCTTTCTTTTAAAATGGGAATTGGTTATCTGAATAGGCCTCCCCTATGTTGGCCTTGTTTAACTCAACCCTTTTTACAGTCCTCCATAGTGGTCTTTATGTCTCTATTTTAGGAGGGTTATTTCTCCCCCGCTGTTTTCTTTTTCAATTGTCTCTCGACGGCCGGATCATCACCGTTCAGTTGGTAGTGTTATTTTCTGTCTGCTCACACTGGGCCTGATTCACAGAACTAACTTACGTCAAAAACGTAAACGTAAACGTAAACGTAAAGTTAGTACTTTTTAGGTATTCACAGAATATACTTACTCATTTTGGTATTCACAGAATGAACTTACTCATTTCGGTATTCACAGAAGTTAGTAGTCCTAACTTTAGGACTCCTAACTTCTGTGAATACCGAAATGAGTAAGTTCATTCTGTGAATACCAAAATGAGTAAGTGTATTCTGTAAATACCTAAAAAGTACTAACTTTACGTTTACGTTTACGTTTTTGACGTAAGTTAGTTCTGTGAATCAGGCCCTTTGTTTTCTGGGGTGTGTGATTTCCACCCTCATCCCTTTTATACGAGGCAATGTGGCTGGCCCATGACCGATGTTGTGGCCGGTTATGAAGGAAGTGGCCCGATTAGGGTCACACGGGTCACTAATGACCTCATCTCGGCCTTCTGCACCAAATGAAGAGTCGGTCAGGCAGTAGAGAATACAAACCAATATCTGTTTATTAATATACACTCAGAGCAGAGCCCGGTCTGCCCAGTCGCTAGGAGTGCTGCAGAGAGGACTGAAATCAACAAGCATAAGGATACATTATGTACATTTCGTAAACCGGGCTAGAACACGCCTACAGTGGAATTTTCCAGCCAGGTGCAATTAAACAGTGAAATACAAAAAAACGGTTTCAGCGCTTCTATCATTTACAAAGTATCTCAGTTCCAAGGTCGTTCCATTCGGGCCCGTCACCAGACTAGTGGGAGAGGACCTCTATCTAGTGAGAAAGGTATGCACTAATAGGAACAGTGTACTCATTACGAGAACAAGTCTAACATGGCAGAAAAGAAACTTATAGTGAAGCATTTCTCGGAATTGAACTAGATCAGTTTCGAACAGCCTAAAATGGCTCCCATAAAGAAAATGGCGCAGCGAATGCTAACTTACATAGGGCAATGCGTAAACATGAACATTTCTATTTTAACAGACCCTCCTTTCAGCATGAGCTAAAACATTTTCTAACGGCAACAAGGAAACAGGAAATCATAAACAGTAATACAAAAGCACAATAACACATTTTTATAAGCACTCCATAATATCAACATCAGGGAAGGAAACTGTGAGGAGGGAAGAATTCTCGAAAAATGCCCTCATCTATATTCATGAGATCCTCAATTTCCTTCTGCACCATAATTGCGACACTGGCATCATGAATCGATATTTTCCTTTTAGGGGTGAGAATAGTGGTGCAATAGGAGCAACAAAAGGGAAGACACTGAATAAGGGCACAGCAAAGCACCAATATCACAATCAGATAAATCACCTGCAGCCCCAGCTACCAAAAAGAGACCAAGTCCCATTTCCACTTTCCATTCCCTTGACATTCTCAAGGATGTCTAAGATGTGTTTGATAATATTCTTTTCCATATTCTTGATCCCGACCACACACTAGTCTCTCACTATCACGCATACACCACCGCTCTTAGCTAGAATAAAATCAACTGGGTATCTAGTCTGTTCTGAATCTATTTGCATACTTTCCAACTGAGTGGTGATGTCTTGTAAAGCTGCCACGGTAGTATTGGATAAAATTTGTAACTTGCACCCAAAATATTCTCTAGCTTTCTCCAGCCATAGAGGTACCACCCAGAGTGAAAATGGATGAGAGGATGTATCCAAAAGTGATCCCATTACTATAATTTTTGACCTCTATATTGATCACTCCCTCACAGAATTCTTTAGTTAAAGTCCGTTTAACCCAGCTTACATTAGGCTTAGCATATTTACAGGGCATACCTAAGGGAAACACCATCCCAAGAGCTACGTCGTCTTTACCATTATGGATGTTGGAATATGTACCGTTAGACAAAAAGTAAAACCCCGGTTGTGTGCATAAATCGGCCCTTCATAATCTACTGCAGCATCTCTAGTGTTCATTCCAAAAGTACTCGGATCTTTGTCATTCACTAAAGGGATCGTATTCTTGTACAACACTATTCCAGAACAATTGATATACAAAGAAGTGTCTGTACTATTCACAATGGGGCAACAAGCAGGATAATAACCAGCCTCCTGAGTAACTATCAATTCCTTGTAATGCCAGCCCACCAAAGAAACATTCCCAGTGGCTTTGTATAATATAAACAAGGTCCTAGATAGCCGAAAACAAAAACTCCCTTCACTTCTGTAAATTGCGGCGGACGAGTAAATGTATAGTTTACGAGTGTCAATGAATATGCAGTCCATACACTAGTGACAGATTCAGTATGGTAACAAGCTGCTCCTTCTCCAAAGAATCTCTTGTGTGTGTCTAGAAATACATTTCTCGGGGCTGTTCTTTTGTTCATTTTCGGGGAAATAACCTTACCCTTGCTACGTAAAGGCACATCATGATCATTTTCCAAAGCCCATGATACCCCACACAATATTATTATCAACAAAATCAACAGAACAACACATGCTATTTTTCTTTTCCGGGTCCACACCATATCATGCTGAGCAACAAAAATCATTGGCTGTTCTTCCTCAGCAACCTGTCTGCCAAAGGGATGCATAACGGATAATAAAAGGGGGCAAAAATGCAAAAAGATATACAAGTTCCCAGTGTCCGTCAGAGCCTCACTGGTACAGGCTCCTATTGTCCATCAATACGTTGGCGCTCTTGAGCACCCGCGGTGGAGCTTGCTCTGTCCTAAGCTCTTTTAATGTATCCCATGTCGATCAAGATGGTATACCTTCAAGGTATACTTCGGTCTTTCCTAACTAATGTTCGAACAACTAGAATAAAGTAAGCAAAAATTCTTCACCAATTCCAGCTAATTCCGTTGATATTATAACTCAGTACAACCTGTCTTACGCAGTCCATCCCTAATCTCTTTTCACCTTATACCCAGTATCCCTCAGCTGAGGGCCACATTGTACCTGGTAGCCCCAGGCACCATATGATCAGTGAACAAAGGCTCTTGGATAGCTCGTATTTCTGGGGGAACAGTCTCGTTTAACACCTCCTCATTTTCTTTATCTGTTTGCGTCCACGTTAGCTGGGCATCGCTGAAAGGGACAAACCTGGGCACCTGTTCGCACTCCGTGTCCCCAATTCCGTCTTTGACCCACTGGTCATATGGTAACGGCAAGGGAATCCTGTGACAGTGGGTCACGTGGACCCAGTTCTTACGGCCAGCAACCTTCACAGCCGTACGTGTCACCAACAGAATCTGCTCAGGACCTTTCCAGCGTGGCTCCAAACTTTTCTTCCACTGAAAATTACGTAGCAAAATGTAATTGCCAGGCTGGATGTCGTGGCCGGGTCCCTGTGTAGAAGGTAGGGAGTCCTGCACCTATTGATGAATAGAACGTAAACTTTCTGTTAACTGGCCAAGGTAATCAAGCAACACAAGGTACTTAATATCAGGGAACTTACGAGGACGCGTGATGCCCCAGACATTTGCCGGGTGCCCGAATACGACCTCATAAGGAGACAATCCTGTCCTAGAATGAGCAGTTATTCTTGTTGACAAAAGAGCTAACGGTAAAGCATCTGGCCACTTTAACCCTGTTGTCTCCTGAATTTTTGCCAATTTCAGTTTCAGAGTACCATTGTACTTCTCAACCAAACCAGCTGACTGGGGATGATTAGCAGCCTGAAATTTCTGTTTCACATGGAGACCCTCACAAATCAATTTAATCACTTTCGCATTAAAATGGCTTCCGTTGTCACTCCAGATAACTCGGGGAAAGCCAAAACGAGGAAAGAACTCCTTCAGGAGTACCTTTGCAGTCGCAATGGCTGTAATATCTTTAGGGGGGTAAGCCTCAACCCATTTACTGAATGCACATACAACCACCAAAACGTACTTGATTGTTGCATCTCTCTAGTTCAATATAAAATAACACTTGCGGAGCCTCAATTTTAATATGTGTGCGCCAGAGATTGATCAATGTAGCAGGCATATGCTGGAGAACATGCTGCTGCAGACAGGGCTCAAAGTCATGCATAACTTGCCAAATGTCCTCAGCGCTATAAACCTGATTAGTAACCCACTGCATAGCCTGTCTTGCCAATACATCTTTCTTATCCGGTCCTACATCAGAGCGTACAAAAGGGCCCATTCGCTCCCTGAAATTCGCCCAATCTCTCTCCTCAAACCCTTGTACTGGCGTCTCAGCCATCAAAAGTGTTGGGAGATGAAAAACCATAGAAGGAGAAGCAACTAAGGTAACAGGCACAATCGTCGCTAACGCTTGTATCGGAGGAGAAGGAATGGAAGATACAGGAGTTAGAATAGTAGAGGTACTAGAGATCACAGTTGTCAAGGATGGCGAGGACAAAGAAGGAGCAGGAGGTGCCGTAGCCAAAGCCGTCGAAACAAAAGCCGTAGATACGGGAAAAGCCAAAGCAGACATAACAGGCTACTGTGACTGTAAGGGAACGGTGGGATATATCCTCTGCGGTGCATAAGGAGGCGGGGGTTGAGTATATAACAACTCCTCTACAAAAGTATTGTCTCCTTCTTTGGCCAAAAAGACATCAATATGCAACCGAAATCTCCTATCTTCACATTCAATTCCGGACTCTTGTTTTTCTCTATCATATGCCACAGCTTTCTGGGTTAATGTTTGCATTTTCCCCGTCCGTGCATCTCTTTCCATCTTTATCTGCCTCTGTCTAGCCTCCTTCTGCCAAGTTCGAAGAGAATCAAAATCGACTGCCTACTTCGTGTTAAACAACTGTTCCTGTAAAAAACCCAATCTTTTGTTCATCAAAAGTGCCCGTCAACGGCCACTGCAACTCGGCATCGTCCCTCGTATATTTGTGCCATAATGTATTAAACATAATAGGGCCAAGACCATGTTTCACATACATATCAAAATTAGGGCTGCCTTCGGGAGGCACCGGCTGAGCTTCTTCCAATCGAGCATCTGCAGAACAACAACGACAACACAAATTCCAAATTTAACTGAAACCAGGCATTTCGAAAGGAAAACAAGTTTCTTTCTGTTACCTTGCAAAGTAGTTGCAAGTACTTTTTAACAAAACAGCCATCAGGCCGTACCAAACTCAAAGCACAATGGTACGATATCCACAAAGAACCAAAATAAACTTACCTGATATCAGTGGTACAAACGAACCAGTTCTCCACTGCCGACTCTTCAGACCAAATTGTCAGATCCAAGGGTTTCGCCGTTCAGGACTCCAGTCGGGATGACCACTGGGCGAGGCACCATCCGGCAGGACAGAAGGGGCAGCTGCGAGCAAATAATACTCTTCATGCAGGGATCTCTGAGCCGTCAGTCCGACCCAACGATGTCCTCGGCTTCCCCCCCATCTGCAGAAAGGGGATGGATCAATCACCCAAAGAAGTCCCTGTTCAGGCGCCAACTGAAGGAAGTGGCCCGATTAGGGTCACCCGGGTCACTAATGACCACCTCTCGGCCTTCTGCACCAAATGAAGAGTCGGTCAGGCAGTAGAGAATACAAACCAATAACTGTTTATTAATATACACTCAGAGCGGAGCCTGGTCTGCCCAGTCGTTAGGAGTGCTGCAGAGAGGATTGAAATCGACAAGCATAAGGATACATTATGTACATTTCGTAACCGGGCTAGAACACGCCTACAGTGGAATTTTCCAGGCAGGTGCAGCTAAACAGTGAAATACAGAAAAATGGTTTCAGCGCTTCTATCATCTACAAAGTATCTCAATTCCAAGGTTGTTCCATTCGGGCCTGTCACCAGACTAGTGGGAGAGGGCCTCTCTCTAGTGAGAAAGGTGTGCGCTAATAGGAACAATGTACTCGTTACGAAAACAAGTCTAAAGTGGCAGAAACTAAACTTATAGTGGAGCATTTCTCGGAATTGAACTAGATCAGTTTCGAACAGCCTAAAATGGCGCCTATAAAGAAAATGGCGCAGCAAATGCTAACTTACATAGGGCAGTACGCAAACATGAACATTTCTATTCTAACAGTTAGATGTACCCTTCTTGGCCACATTTTCTTATATTTCTGTATATGTAGATACATACATATCTATTATTTTCTTTTATTAGGTACCCCTATAGTAAGTCATGCTCTCCTGCCTCTCTTAGGGCGGAGTGTGTTTTTCTGACATTGTTGCACTTTTCCTCGTGTCCTGGAGAGACCTCCGCATGTTCATTGCTTTGCACTCGCCACCCCCCAAAGATTCTGCATTGCATAGTCCGAGAGAGGTTCCTTCTCTCTCGAAGTGTTTCCTCCTACCACGTGTGGTCTATGTCCATAGTTATTGTTATTGCTCGCAATGCTTTCTTAACCTATTGGTTGGTGTTCTCTGCATTGCTTACTTCTATGGCTAGGATCTTTGGCTCAGTAGTTTTAGCTATTGTCCTTATCCTTCTGCCCTGTTCTCTTGGCCCAGTTGACATTAAGGGGGACGTTGTAGTATTATGTTTATATGGAGTGTTCTTTCCAATTCATTTTTATTCTTCTGTCATTTCTCATGGTTTTGCACGGTTGCAGATTCGGTTCTGTATGGGATTCTCCATGATGTTTCTGGTGGAATGTCTTCTTCCTCACCTCCCTTCATGGCAGCAGGTCTCACTCTTTTTCTTATACAGACAGGATAGCCTAGTCTGGGATCCTTCTGGAATCGGTTCACAGACCCTCGCCCGGAATGGTATTGCTTGGGTATATCATTCAAAGTTAAGGAATCTGCAGCTAGATGTCTCTATCAGATGCATAAGTTACTTACCTCTGGTAATGCCCTATTTGGTAGAGACATGATCTAGCTGCAGATGTCTAACCAATCAGATTCTCCATATCTCCAGATCCCTTCAATGTACTCTTCTCTTGTGCCTTATATTGGAAAATATATATATATATTAATATATATATATATATATATATATATATATATATATATATATATATCACGAAGAAATCCCAATGTCACGACAGACACTCCGGCGCAACACACGGGCACAGACTCCAAAAGCTGGTGTGGAAAAGATGAAGGTTTATTCACACATCAAACAAGGTCCAACATGACGCGTTTCGGCTGCCAGACATGCAGCCTTGATCACATAGCGCTATGAACAGACATGTGCAGTTTATATACAGGTGAGTGTAGTTTGGATGTAGTAGTCTGATTACTATGTCCATTATCATGAGTGAGCATTTTACTACAGCTAGCGCCAAAAGTCATACATATAATACCAACGAGTTTGCCTGTGATGGAAAAACCCACGACAAGGTAAGTAATAGCCCACTATCTTTATTGGAAGCAGAACGCGGAGGATGTCCCACAACAGCAAATCTAGTCCTGGCCTGATGCGTTTCATGCACCAGCATTTCATCAGAGGCAACGGACTCAGGGAAACAGCATAACATTTTTGGGCGCCACTTTTAATAATAAAACCCCGCCCATGGTGGGCGCGGCCACTCCCATGGCCTGATGGAGCTTGTGGTGTCCCGTATTCCTCATGTGAGTAGTAATGTTGTAATCCCCCAGTGTTAATTAAAATCCACAGTGGGTTGTGCAGCAGAGCACCCAACTTAGTCGCTGTATCTCACCTTCCAACAACAGGCACCTTTATCCCAATTGCGGAGGCGTCGCTTGGCGTCTCCGCTGGAGGGCTGAAAACAGTCCTGGGGCTTTTTCCGTGGCTCAGGCGGGCCGCTAAACACAATACCAACGAGTTTGCCTGTGATGGAAAAAGCCCACGACAAGGTAAGTAATAGCCCACTATCTTTATTGGAAGCAGAACGCGGAGGATGTCCCACACCAGCAAATCTAGTCCTGGCCTGACGCGTTTCATGCACCAGCATTTCATCAGAGGCAACGGACTCAGGGAAACAGCATAACATTTTTGGGCGCCACTTTTAATAATAAAACCCCGCCCATGGTGGGCGCGGCCATTCCCATGACCTGATGGAGCTTGTGGTGTCCCGTATTCCTCATGTGAGTAGTAATGTTGTAATCCCCCTGCGGTTTTTTCAGTGAATTTCTAAGGTTTTTTAAATCCTAATTTCTAACTATAACGTCCCTGAAACCTATGGTTTTTTCACTAAATTTCAAAGGTTTTTTAAAATGCTAAATCCTAACTATAACATCCCTGAAACCTGTGGTTTTTTCAGTGAATTTCTAAGGTTTTTTAAATGCTAATTTCTAACTATGCCTACAGAGGTAGGACATGTGCAGAAAGAGGAAGAAAGGCGCAGAAAGAAGCAAGAGAAATGCAGAAAGAGGCAACAGAAGTCCAGAAAGAGGAAGAAAGGTGCAGAAAGAAGCAAGAGATATGCAGAAAGAATCAACAGAGGTGTAGAAAGAGGCCTTGTTGCAAAGTCATCCTGTGCCCTGGGCACCCCCCAACTTTTTGCTGACTGGTACTGGTGGCAACTGACTCTGACTGACCCTGGGCTCTGCCTAACCAACTAACTATAACTTACCTGAAACCTGTGGTTTTTTCAGTGAATTTCTATGGTTTTTGAAATGATAATTTCTAACTATAACATCCCTGAAACCTGTGGTTTTTTTCAGTGAATTTCAAAGGTTTTTAAATGCTAATTACTAACTATAACGTCCCTGAAACCTATGGTTTTTTCAGTGAATTTCAAAGGTTTTTTAAATGCTAATTTCTAACTATAATGTCCAAAAAATACTTTTTCTTAGTTTTTTAATTGTTATAAAAATAATGTAATGTTTTCTCTTTTCTAAAATATAAATATAATTTTTTTTTTTTTAAAGTGGATTTGCGTACCAATCGTGTACCTGGCTCGGTGGGTGAGCGAATCCAAGAATTTTGCCACCATATTGGATAAGTCGTGTAGGATGCGCGTTCAGTATGTGAAGGGTGCGTGGATCTCGGCCCCATGTAACGTCACATACATATTTCTGGGCGTCGCGTCAGGTGCGCGAATCCACCGTAAATTTTTATGCTTTAAAAGTATATGTATATAAGTTTAATATGTATATTATAGCAAGAGATTATGTAATCTAATTATAAAAATCATATATTTGTAATTGTAATTAAGATATATTATTGTTTAAAAAAAAATTCGGGATTTGCGTCGGGTGCGCGCTCAGTGCACGCCTGGTGCGCGAATCCCATGTGACTTAAAAAAAAAAATGTCATTGGTTAAGAATCTTTTCATTCTAGAACTTGAAGGACCCCACCCATTTTTTTAATTCCTTCAAGAGCATCCAAGCAGACACGCGTGTTGTCTTCTGCTCCTCTTGTTTGCCTTTTTTTGGTGTTTTTTTTTAAGTCATCTAAAATTGGCAGTTAGCAATCAACCTCAGCAAGTTCCACCTGAAGAGGAAGAAGGCCTGGAGGAACCCGTGAAGAAAAGATACGAAAGTATTGTGTGGGCATTTTTCTCTATTCCACCTGGGGAGAAAAAGGTGAATGCCCGAAAAGTCAGCTGCACTATTTGTGAGAAAGTCCTCTCACGAGTTTCGGAAAAGAAATATTCCTGTGGGATGTCATCGATGTTGAAACTTCTTCAGACAATGCATCCTCGACTTCTTGCTAGGGAACAGCTTTGAAGGGAACAAGAAAGGCAGGCAACTGACAACACTGCTGGCCCTAGCACGTCATCTGCTTCAACATCATCTGGCACACCCAACATCATCCATGACTTCGGTAGAGTGGAGCAGCATAGTGTCAAATGTAAAAAAATTATTTGTTTTGGTGATCAATCGCTGGATGCCATCCTGGTTGCTATTAAGAACCATCAGTGTTAATTATTATTTTATTTTTTTCTATGCAATGGGTTCATAATTGCATAATTTTTTGAACATGTTCACTGTTGGTTCTGTTTTTTTCTTATTTGTTTTAAAATAAAAAACCCAAAAAATGTCAAAAAAGAGTTAAAAAAATACAAAAAAAATATAAAACAAAAAAAGAAGAAAAAAAATGGTTCTTTTTAGAACCGCCTAATTGGTTAAAAATCAGACAAATTTGTATGTGTTCTATGAATGACTGCAAGGGTAATGTCTGAGTCATTGTATGAGTGAATAAGTACTGTCTCAGTGAATGAATGAGTGCAGTAGTATTGTCTGACTCATTGGATGAGTGCATGCATAGTGTTTGAGAGAATGAATGAGTGCAGCAGTAGTCCCTGAGTGATTGAAGGAGTGCATAGGTAATGCCTGGGTGCATGAAAGAATGCATGGGTAGTGCCTGGGTGCATGTAGGACTGCATGGGTAATTCCTGGGCGATTGGAGGAGTGCATGAGTAGTACGTGGGGGATTGCATGAGTGCAGGAGTAGTGCCTGGATGATTGGAAGACTGCATGGTTAGTGCTTGGGTGATTGCATGAGTGCTGTAGAAGTGCCTGAGTACATGTATGACTGTATGGGTAGTGCCTGAGTGATTGCATGAGTGCATGGGTAGTGCCTTGGTGATTGCATGAATGCAGGGGTAATGTCTGGGAGAATGGAGGAGTGCATGGGTAGGGCCTAAGTGATTAGACAAGTGCATAGGTAGTGTCTGGGTGATTTTATAAGTGCATGGGTATTGGCTGGGTGATTGGAGGAGTGCAAGGGTACTGCCTAGGTTACTCCATGAGTACATAGGTAGTACCTGGGTGATTGTATGACTGCAGGGGTAGTGCCTGAGTGATTAAAGAAGTGCATGGGTAATGAATGTGTGATTGCATGAGTGCAGGGGTAATGTCTGGCTGATTGAAGGAGTGCATGGGTAATGCCTGGGTGCATGGAAGAGTGCATGGGTAGTGCCTGGGTGCATGTAGGACTGCATGTGCAGTTTTTGAGTGATTGGAGGAGTGCATGAGTAGTTCCAGGGTGATTGCATGAGTGCAGGAGTAGTGCCTGGATGATTTCAAGACTGCATGGGTAGTGCTTGGGTGATTGCATGAGTGCTACAGAAGTGCCTGAGTGCATGTATGACTGCATGGGTAGTGCCTGAGTGGTTGCATGAGTGCATGGGTAGTGCCTGGGTGATTGCATGAATGCAGGGGTAATGTCTGGGTGAATAGAGGAGTGCATGGGTAGTGCCTGGGTGATTAGACAAGTGCATAGGTAGTGTCTGGGTGATTTTATAAGTGCATGTGTAATGGCTGGGTGATTGGAGGAGTGCAAGGGTAGTGCCTGGGTTATTCCATGAGTACATAGGTAGTGCCTGGGTGGTTGCATGACTGCAGGGGTAGTGCCTGGGTGATTGCATAAGTGCATAGGCAGTGCCTGGGTGATTTTATAAGTGCATGGGTAGTGGCTGGGTGATTGGAGGAGTGCATAGATAGTGCCAGGATGACCAGAGGAGTTCAAGGGTAGTGCCTGTGTTATTGCATGACTGCATAGGTAGTGCCTGGGTGATTGTATGACTACATGGGCACTGCTTGAGTGATTGAAGGAGTGCATGGGTAATGCCTGTGCGATTGTATGAGTGCAGGGGTAATGTCTGGGTTATTGAAGGAGTGTATGGGTAATGCCTGAGTGCATGGAAGAGTGCATGTGTAGTGCGTGGGTGCATGTAGGACTGCCTGGGTAGTTCCTGGGTGATTGGAGGAGTGCAGGAGTAGTAGCAGGGTTATTACATGAGTGCAGGAGTAGTGCATGGATGATTGGAAGACTACATGGGTAGTGGTTGGATGATTGCATGAGTGCTGCAGAAGTGCCTGAGTGCATGTATGACTGCATGGGTACTGCCTGTGTGATTGCATGTGTGCATGAGTAGTGCCTGGGTGATTGCATGAATGCAGGGGTAATGTCTGGGTGAATAGAGGAGTGCATGGGTAGTGCCTGAGTGATTTTATAAGTGCATGGGTAGTGGCTGGGTGATTGGAGGAGCGCAAGGGTAGTGCCTGGATGACTGAAGGAGTGCAAGGGTAGTGCCTGGGTTATTCTATGAGTGCATTGGTAGTGCCTGGGTGATTTCATGACTGCAGGGGTAGTGCCTGAGTGATTGAAGGAGTGGATGGGTAATGGCTGGGTGCATGCAAGAGTGCGTGGGTAGTGCATGGGTACATGTAGGACTGCATGGGTAGTTACTGGGTGATTGGAGGAGTGCATGAGTAGTACATGGGTGATTGCATGAGTGCAGGAGTAGTGCCTGGATGATTGGAAGACTGCATGGGTAGTGCTTGGGTAATTGCATGAGTGCTGCAGAAGTGCATGAGTGCATGTATGACTGCATGGGTAGTGCCTGAGTGATTGCATGAGTGCATGGGTAGTGCCTGGGTGATTGCATGAATGCAGGGGTAATGTCTGGGTGAATAGAGGAGTGCATGGGTAGTGCCTGAGTGATTAGACGAGTGCATAGGTAGGGCCTGATTCACAGAACTAACTTACGTCAAAAACGTAAAGTTGGTACTTTTTGGTATTCACAGAATACACTTAGTCATTGTGTTATTGACAGAATACACTTAGGGGTCGATTCCGATTCGGGCCGCAAATTTCTCCGACCGAGCCGGACCCGGAGAGATTTCCGACCGAATCGGACCCGTGCAGTCCGACCGAACGAGTACGATGCGTCCATATGTTATCGGACTCGAGTCGGTCGGACTCCCATTGAAGTCAATGGGAGCCAGTCGTACAACGCGTACGCGGGCTCCCATTGACTCAATGGGTGCGAGTCGGACAAGGGCGCCCCCTACAGCGGGTACGCGGCGAAGCGATTCGCGCCGTACACGCACAGGTAGGGGACCCATGGGTCCCCCTGTGTGCGACTCGCGCGGCCACGCTTACAGGGGGTCCGACACGGACCCCCAAAGTACGGCTCCGACAGCTCTTACGAGCCGGACGGCGCGGCTCGGTCGGACTGCTCGCGGCGCGCATCGTACTTACCCGGCCGGGAAACGTCTCCATTGCGCGGTGCGAGTCGAGTCCGAGCGAGTCGGTCGGAGCGGTTCGAGCCGGGAGCGAGTCGGTCGGAGCGGTCGGGACGCCCGGACGAGTCGGTCGGAGATTTCGCATCGTACTCGCTCGGCCGGACCCGTGTACGGTTCGGTCGGGAAACAGGGCTCCGAATCGGATCCGGTAAAGCCGAATCCGATTCGGAGCCCTACCGGCCGAGATCGGAATCGGCCCCTTAGTCATTTTGGTATTCACAGAATGCACTTACTCATACTAACTTTATGTCCGCACTCGGGCCGGAGATTCCAGCCCTTTGGTGGAGATTCCGGCACGTTTGGTGGAGATTCCGTCCCGGAGGTGGAGATTCCGGCCCTTTGGTGGAGATTCCGGCCCGATGGTGGAGATTCCAGCCCAATGGTGGAGATTCCGGCCGGTTGTGGAGATTCCGCCACCGGCCGGAATCTTCACAACCGGCCGGAATCTCCACCAAAGGGCTGGGTTATTCCATAAGTACATAGGTAGTGCCTGGGTGGTTGCATGACTGCAGGGTTAGTGCCTGGGTGATTGCATAAGTGCATAGGTAATGCCTGGGTGATTGCATAAGTGCATGGGTAGTGCCTAGGTGATTGGAGGAGTGCATGGGTACTGCCTGAGTGATTGCAGGAGTGCATGTGTAATGCCTGGGTGATTTCATGAGTGCAGGTCTAATGTCTGGGTGATTGGAGGAGTGCATGGGTACTGCCTCAGTGATTGAAGGAGTGCATGAGTAATGCATGAGTGATTGAAGAACTGCATGGGTAATGCCTGGGTGATTACAACACTGCATGGATAGTGCCTGGGTGATTGGAGGAGTATATGGGTACTGCCTGCGTGATTGCATGAGTGCAGGAGTAGTGCCTGGATGATTGGAAGACTGCATGGGTAGTGCTTGGGTGATTGCATGAGTGCTGCAGAATGCCTGAGTGCATGTATGACTGCATGGGTAGTGCCTGAGTGATTGCATGAGTGCATGGGTAGTGCCTGGGTGATTGCATGAATGCAGGGGTAATGTCTGGGTGAATAGAGGAGTGCATGGGTAGTGCCTGAGTGATTAGACGAGTGTATAGGTAGTGTGTGGGTGATTTTATAAGTGCATGGGTAGTGGCTGGGTGGTTGCATGACTGCAGGCGTAGTGCCTGGGTGATTGCATAAGTGCATAGGTAATGCCTTGGTGATTTTAAAAGTGCATGGGTAGTGGCTGGGTAATTGGAGGAGGGCAAGGGTAGTGCCTAGATGACTGATGGAGTGCAAGAGTAGTGCTGGTTTATTCCATGAGTGCATAGGTAGTGCCTGGGTAATTGCATGACTGCAGGGGTAGTGCCTGAGTGATTGAAGGAGTGCATGGGTAATGACTGTGTAATTACATGAGGGCAGGGGTAATGTCTGGGTGATTAAAGGAGTGCATGGGTAATGGCTGGGTGCATGCAAGAGTGCATGGGTAGTGCATGGGTGCATGTAGGACTGCATGGGTAGTGCCTGAGTGATTGCATGAGTGCATGGGTAGTGCCTGGGTGATTGCATGAATGCAGGGGAAATGTGAATAGAGGAGTGCATGGTAGTGCCTGAGTGATTAGACGAGTGCATGGGTAGTGTCTGGGTGATTTTATAAGTGCATGGGTAATGGCTGGGTGATTGGAGGAGTGCAAGGGTAGTGCCTGGGTTATTCCATAAGTACATAGGTAGGGCCTGGGTGGTTGCATGACTGCAGGGGTTGTGTCTGGGTGATTGCATAAGTGCATAGGTAATGTCTGGGTGATTGCATCAGTGCATGGGTAGTGCATGGGTGATTGGAGGAGTGAATGGGTACCGCCTGAGTGATTGAAGGAGTGCATGTGTAATGCCTGGGTGATTGCACAATTGCAGATGTAATGTCTGGGTGATTGGAGGAGTGCATCAGTACTGCCTGAATGATTGAAGGAGTGGAAGGGTAATGCCTGGGTGATTGGAAGAGTGCATGTATACTGCCTGAGTGATTGAAGGAGTGCATGTGTAGTGCCTGGTTGATTCCATGAGTGCAGGCGTAATGTCTGGGTGATTGGAGGAGTGCATGGGTACTGCCTGAGTGATTGAAAGAGTACATAGGTAATGCCTGGGTGATTGCATAAGTGCATGGGTAGTGCCTGGGTGATTGCATAAGTGCATGGGTAGTGCCTGGGTGATTGAAGGAGTGCATGGGAACTGCCTGAGTGATTGAAGGAGTGCATGTGTAATGCCTGGGTGATTGCATGAGTGCAGGTGTAATGTCTGGGTGATTGGAGGAGTGCATAGGTACTGCCTGAATGATTGAAGGAGTGGATGGGTAATGCCTGGGTAATTGCATGAGTGCATGGGTAGTGCCTGGCTGATTGGAGGAGTGCATGGGTACTGCCTGAGTGATTAAAAAAGTGCATGGGTAATGCCTGGGTGATTGCATGAGTGCATGGGTAGTGCCTGGCTGATTGGAGGAGTGCATGGGTAATGCCTGAGTGATTGAAGAAGTGCATGGGTAATATCTGGGTGATTGCAACACTGCATGGGTAGTGCCTGGGTGATTGGAGGAGTGTATGGGTACTGCCTGAGTGATTGAAGAAGTGCATGGATAGTGCCAGCGTGATTGCATGAGTGCAGGGCTATTGTCTGGGTGATTGGAGGAGTGCATGGGTACTGCCTAAGTGATTGAAGGAGTACATGGGTAATGCCTGGGTGATTCCATAAGTGCATGGGTTGTGCCTGGGTAATTGGAATAGTGCATGGGTACTGCCTGGGTGATTGCATGAGTGCATGGGTAGTGCCTGGGTGATTCCATGAGTGCAGGAGCAATGTCTGCGTGATTGGAGGAATGCATGTGTCCTGCCTCAGTGATTGAAAGAGTGCAAGTGTAATGTCTGAGGATTAGAGGAATGCATAGGTAATGCCTGGGTAATTGTATGAGTGTAGGGGTAATGTGTAGAGGATTGGAGAAGTATATAGGTAATACCTGGGTGATTGGAATAGTGTATCTGTAATGTCTAGCTGATTGCATTAGTGTACAGATAGTGCCTGGGTGATTGAAGGAGTACATAGGTAGTGTCTGGGTGGTATTATAAGTATATGGGTACTGGCTACGTGATTGCAGTAGTGCATAGATAGTGCATGGGTGATTGGAGGAGTATGGGAACAGTGCCTAACTGTATAGATGACTGCATAGGTAGTGTTTGAAAAAATACATGAGTGCAGTAAAAGTCACTGTAAACATTAGTTCATATTATCATGCTTATTACATTATTTCATCTTACCTTTTTTATTAAAGAAGATACAAAACTCAGTGGAACTATTTTACAGTAGTTTTGTTGTAAACTGAATTTAAAATATTTCCAAAATGTAGTATTACCTTCTGTAAACAAGAGAAGAAAAAGTGTTATTGCATATAATATTATAGTTTTAAGAACACATCATAATTTTAGAATTAGATAACATATTCAGTTTCCCTTTTTTGCTGTTCTCAGATTCTACTGAATTTCACCATACAGAGTGATTTCAATGCAGATCATCATACAACAGCGGGGAAAAAATTCAATCAATGAGATTGTAAAATAAACCAAATCTGCGTTGAAAATATTTACAACAAGTGCAACTATCTGTTTACCTATCTACAGTTCGTAAATTACAATCTTCAACTACATTAAATCTTTGACTTCTTTCAAGTACATTTTGTAAAATATACACTCTCATTTACATCGCGTATAATATAAAGTTCAAATATATAATCTACTTCTTTCAAACACAATTTTGCAAATACAATAAGAATTAGCACAAACAATAATCCAAACAGTAATTTTCACATCTTCGCAATAAGCCGAATAATGTTTCCAAAACCATTTGCATTGAAAATATCCAAAATAAACTCGTTAATTCATGTTCACATCTTCCCAATAGGCCGAATGATGTTTTCAAATCTTTGGCATCAAAAATATCTGATATGAATTTGGTAATTCATAAGGCAACCGACATTTGAATTCCAAATGGGCATTATTACAATGAGTCCATCCTTTATTGCACTTTAAATACACAGTATAGTGTCCAGATGTTGTAGTAGGTCCATCATGAAAAATAATAGCCACTGCTTTAAAAGTTCTTCCTGAAATTGATACTTGACTTGCCACAAAACTTTTAATCTTGGTTTCCAATTTTCTTCCATTTGCTCTACAACATTGTAGCATTAAAATGACATATTGTCCAAATCTGTCTATAAATAATGTTGACAACATTTCTGATTTGCAATGAGAACATTTCATATCTTGATTAGCTGTTTTTACTAATTTGTTAAAAGACACTGTTTTGCAATCTGGTATCGTCAAATATATCAATCGTTCAGTGTCTATTTCAGTGGTAAAAGATAATGAACACTCTTCACATCTATCATTCCATCTGTAACTTAGTCCAAACAAATTTTCAATTTCTATTCCTTCATCTTCCAATACTGCAAGCATAAACATAAGAAATTCTTGTGCATCTTGTTGTACATTAAGTGTAAATTGCAATGAACCAGTACATATATCCAAAAGATGCCGAAAGCCAGAAGCAGTATGGATTTTAGTTCTATCAGTTACCAACTTTTGAAAAATATAATGTAATAAAGAACAGAATCTTTTTTATTGATTTTCCATAATTTCATGATGAAGATCTTCTAGATAAAACACATTATTCACAATTACATTAGCATAGCAGTTGATACCTGAACTATTTTCTAACTGGTATCCTACAATATCATCAACAGTGTCCATTTTCATTTTCTTTGCAGCTTCATCATTCTCTTGAATTGTTTTCTTTTTTTGAACCTCAGTAGAATGTTTGTCATATATTTGTTTTGGATACACTACACGTTTTTGATATATGGGATATATTCACCTAAGTTAGGAGCATGCAGTCTACTTAACCGATTATACTCTCTTACACAATTTGCATCAGCACTAACCTTTTTCTCATCAAAATCAATCAAATACAAACCAGATAATGTTCTTACTCGAGACAATGCAACATATGCCATGCCCTCTTTAAACACTGTACTGCCAATATTTGCCAAAGCACTGTCTACACTTAAACCTTGAGATTTATGAATGGTTACAGTATATGCTTAAGAAAGAGGAAACTGTTTTCTACGAGCATACAAGTATTTTACAAGCAAAAAACGAACAGCACAACATCCAATCTGTTTTACCTCTTCAGTCTGATCAAATTTAATCTTCAAAAACTCAATTCCATCTCTGTTCTGAAAATTAAGAAAACCAACAACTTTTCCCATTGCTCCATTTACTAAACCTTCTTCTACATTCAAATTACGCCGTAAAATTACCCGATAATTTACACATACATATAAAGTCTTTTCTAAACCTGCAGTCTTAGACACCAACTTTTCCAAAGAATCCAATTTTGACTGTAATTTCTCTGAGAGAAGAATAGTAACTCCTTCGTGTTCCATTTTATCAATAGCTTCCATTTTCACTATTGATTGTTTTTCCAATTTCCAAAGTTCTTGATTGAACGTAGAACACTCTTGCAGTGTAGGCATTAGGCAAACTATAGATTTCTTTTCTCCAATTTTTTTGTACATTATTTCAGATGCTATGTTTTCATTTGCAAACAAGTTTGTTAAAAGCAGACTTTGTAAAGCTTCTTTACCATCTTTACTCAAAACATCAATTCTAATATCTTGAAGAATGTTTCCATAATGTTCATCACTTGCTTGTCGCATATTCTTAATAAGTTCTTTATATTCAAAATGAGACCAAATATTGACATTTCCAATACTTCCCAAAGATTTCCTAGTGTCTTCATGGACAAGTGTTTTAAAAACAGGTTGCCCTTTTACAGGAGTAAGTTGTAGTAGGTTGCCAAAAATAATTACATGTTTTCCTCCAAATAGAACATCATAATCTGTTTTTAAAATCTGTTGCATTCTTAAATGTACAAAGGCAAGCATTAAGTTTGACACCATGCTCACCTCATCAATAATTAGAAGTTTCATTTTCTGGAGTACTCTTGAAACTTCATAACAAGCTTCTCCAGATAGCTTGTGATATCCCAACTTATTTTCATGTTCAACTGGTAGCATGAGTAATCGATGTAATGTAATCCCTTTAATGTTATGTGCTGCTAACCCAGTTGGAGCGGTTACAACACAAGATAAATGTGATTCAGTGGTTTTGTGTAGATAACTGGTCAAAACTTTAATTAAGAAACTTTTTCCTGTTCCAGCTTGCCCACTGATATACATTCGAATAGGTTTAAATGATGTGCATTGGCAATCTTTTTTTTTCATGCAGTAAACCATGCTGTATCTGTTGTGTCACTTGTAGATATATTTCTTTCTGTTCGAAATATAGTTGTTCTAACTTTTCCAACTCAGTAATATCCTGTTGTGCTTGTTGCATTGCCGTTTCTACTTCACTCATGGATATTGCTGCTTCGTTTCTAGAATTTGTTGTCCTAGTGGATCTTGACTTAGTGGAGCAGAACTTTGACTATCATGAGAACTGTCTCTAGCTTTTCAGCTGCAATAGTAGTTTCTTGTTCAATCTCTTCATTCAACATTTGTAGATAATTTGGAAAAATTGTACATTCAATGCAATCTTTACATGCATTAAAAGAATCTTCATAGCAGTCAAAATCTCCAAGTAATTTCATTTCAGTACGCCAAGGCTTGAAGAGCTGCAGAAGTGCTAAATAGAAAAATTCCCTTTTATCTAGAATATCACAACTGAGTTTCCTGTGATTAATAAGATTTCCTTTGGCATATTTTACCAAACATACATCACATCCAATTACGGCATATTTTTCTTCATTTATATTTTCTGTAACATTTCGCTTAAAACTATAATGTTGCAGTACTTCATAGAGACATATGTTTTGCAGATGTGGACTCCTTTTGTTTTAACAATATCTGTACTTTCCGGCTCATTCAAAGCTAAGTATTCAATTTCGTGTAGAGATTTCAAAACTCGATTTTGTGTTGCAGCAAGACCTAGACTTACCCAAATGTTTCCTCTTGACTTTGAATATAAACTTGCAGACATCAACCGATCCAAACATTCATAGGATCCAATCTCTCGATGGGAAAGCATCTTCAAACCAAAGCTGTACAATTTATTACTAAGAGTCTTCTCTTGTGAAATTTCTTCCCACATTTCTTTCAACTCCGTCTTTTCAGATTTGGTTATATATGAGGTAACATAACGAGCAACAGCAATCGAATTATCTGCAACATACTAAATATCCATGTTTGCATTCCACATTGTCAAAATCACTGGATTGTAGTCATTAATATACTTTGAATCTTCACTTCTTTTTATGTTGTAAGTATTCTTCGGAGATTTTCGAGTTATAGTATGTCTTACTGCTGACATGAAACTGTTGACTCTTCCTTTTGAAATTACTGGACGTGGGAATCCAAAATGATATTTTGTATAACATTTTCCCTTTGATCTGTATTTCCATCGACAATACTTTCCACATCGATGACTTTGAAACCGTAAAAATTGTTGTCTTAAGCTGTTTTCTCCTCCTTTTTTTGGAATGGCACAGGTAACATAGGGGCATATTAGCAAGACCCACGTTAAAATTATCGCCGTTTTAGCGGCAGGAAACTGCCGCTAAAACGGCGATAATGGGCTCGCTAATATGCGTTATAGAATTCCAATAGAAGCCCAGGTTAGATGTGCAGGACATCTAACCTGGGCTTCTATTGGAATTCCATAACGCATATTAGCAAGCCCATTATCGCCGTTTTAGCGGCAGTTTCCTGCCGCTAAAACGGTGATAATTTTAACGTGGGTCTTGCTAATATGCCCCATAGTCTTCAATGAAAGACAAAACAGTTTCATCAGAATCGCTTCCAAATTTAGGTGCATTCTTGATCCTTAATAAAATGTGTATAAGAGGAGCACCTCTGGCTTGGTACTCCTTTCTCCAAAAGAAATCAATAACTTCTCCAAGAGGTGGATTATTTTTATTGCAGATAAAAGACATCATAGCTTGAAACCTATGATTAAAATATCTGCACACATTTACAGGTTCCAACGAACACAGTTCTCCAGCTGTCTTCAAATCAATGTTTTTTACATTTGAATTTGCTTCTCGTAGAAATTCAAGTAAATCGCCCCATGCGTATTTAGCACAGCTAAGCTTAACAAACCATGTAGGAGTTCCTAAGTTTCTTAACATACATTTAAGTTCTCCGTGACGACGATACCAATACTCATTAGTACCATGTTGACACGCCATCAAATTAATTAACTGAGATTCTAAATGATCATCTTTTTGTTGAACTTTGTCCAAGAATTCCTTTGCAGAAACATGTGTAAGATGAACTCCTGTTTTTAATATGTGGTTCACTGCATATGAAAGTCCAGACAACTCACTTTCAAACAGAAGATTAAATAAATATGGAACACACTGTCGAAATCTTGTATCTTCTGAGTACAATCTTGTCGTACAATATTCTGAAGCTGGAATCTGTACTGGTCGTTCATCATATCGTCCACCTTTTCCAGTGGGGAAGAGCTGTGGAAAACAACGAGCTTCTAAACTTTTTTCCCAAACACTCATGGGAGTTCCCTTCGCTTTCTTCATTTGGAATATTTCTATAGTGTTTCCAATCACTTCTTTTGAATGTAGAGGATGTATACTGTAATGTTCGTAATTTTCTTCACTCCTGAAGCTGTCCACTTTTTCGATTTGGCCAGTTGAAATTTCTCTATCATCTTCTAAAGATATTTCTTGTTCTTCCATATATAAATTTTTATAATAAATATTGTTTTGTATAAGATATAATGTAGCCTTTTGAAGTTTGGTGACATCTACTAACTCGCCATATTTTCCGACTCTTTGTTGGTACACCATTAACTAGAATAACTACAGGTTCACTTTCCTCTCTCTCTACACCAACAATTTCAATATTTTTTTAAAAATCTAAAGGTAAATACACAACCCTTTCTTTTAAACCTCTTTGTAAATCTGTTGGAGGCAGCTTACCTGTTTTAAGCTCCATACGTAACTATAGCCTGAAACGGGTGAATAGGAATGAACTCATACGTATTTAAATTGTTCTCTTCTAATTTGTTGTAACAATATTTATAAATATGTTGATCACTACCCAACTCAAAACGACCTTCCACCAACAAATATGCACCAAATTGCTCCCACTTATCATTGTTTTCCTTTTCACTTTTTAAATACACATCAACATTCCTAGTTTGAGTTCTATAGTGAGTACTTCGACAACAAATACAAACATAGTTTGGTTTTTCACAAGAAACTACCTTAAACTTTGTAATTTCTTCTGCAAACTTTTCAGTAGTACTATCTTCCACCTCTTCTTCAACACCTACACTTATGAAGCTCTCACTTTCTCTACACTCCTCTTGAGGACCAAAGAAATGAAACTGTATATCATCAGAAACTTTTTTTACATCCAATACTGAACCATGCAAAAGTGCTGTGTTTATTTCACTTAAAGATAATGCAGGACTTTTTACATAGTACAATCTTCTTACTAACTTACGCATTTCTGAATGATGTACTGCTAGCATTCTTAAATGATGAAAAGTACTTCGACACACTTTTCTAGAAAGACAAGTCAGAAAATGACCCTGCAAGCTGGTATATTTTCTCACTTTACAAGGATCTAGTCCTTGCAATATCTTAATCTTCAGTTTAACACTTTTATTACCATAATCTCATAAGAAATTTCGTAATATATCAATAGATTCCTATCGTATACTGCAAATACTACTACAATCCCACTTATACACTGGAGCTTGTGTACGTCTCCCTTGAACTTCTTCAGCTATTACTTCTTCCACATTTCTAGGAACCATCTTTTCTTTTTCAATTGGACAACCGTTTTTAACCTCATAACAACGACCCCTGGTAACAACTGCATGAACTAATGTATTTTTTTGAAAATAGCTTTCTTCATTAAAAAAAGGTTCAGTACTAGAAGTGTGCTTCCATTCACCCGAAAAAAGTTTGCAAAAGTTAGTTCTATTAACCAGTTTTTTTCTTTTACCTTTCTCCTTCATAAAGTGCATTGTTTTATTCAATGTTTTCATTCTCTTTAATACTAATATAAACAATCTTCTTTTCAATTCAAAATCCTTTTCGACTACACTTTCAATCTGTTCTTTCTTCTTGCTGATCTTCTTTTATATTTTTTGCAATCTTTCAATAAATTTTGTAGTACTCTACTTTTATACATTCTCTTCCTAATGTCTTTATATTCTTTCATCCTTTTTTCAACATGGATTGTTTTCCTATAACCTGATTTTGCATTAATTTGTCCTTTTTTCATTCCTTCTGATTGCTTGTAGTACTTTTCTTTCTCTTTTCCCCATTTTGAAAATTGATTACATTTTTTTAAGACTTTTAACAAATTCATTCGTTCTTTTACCAGAAGATTTTTTCTTCAAAATCACGTTGTACTTCATCTACTTTCTGCTTTTCTCTATCCTTTAAATAGTTCTGTTTTCTTTGTTGTCTTTTCTTTTTAACTTTTCTTGTCATACTGAATATTTCTTAATAATTATGGAGAATTTAAAAAAAAAAAGAAAAGTTTATTATCTTTCTAAAAATTATTTAATATTACTAAAATAATGATATACAAATATAGTCATCCATAAATAAAGAAATACATTGAGTAGTGCCTAGGTGAATAGATGAGTGCAACAGTAGGACCTGGGTGATTCTACAACTGCAAGGGTAGTACATAACTAGTAACTGGGTGATTGCATGACTGAAGGGGTAATATCTGGAGGATTACTGGAGTACATAGCAAATGAGTGGGTGATATAACTGCATGAGTACTGCTTGGGTGATTGCAGTACTACTGAGGTAATGCCTGAGTGAATAAATGAGTGCAAAGGTAGTGCCTGGGTGATTTCATAACAGCATGACTACTGCCAGAGTGATTACATAAGTACAAAGGTAGTACCTGCATGATTGAAGGAGAGCAAGGGTAGTGCCTGAGAGATTATATAAGTTCATGGGTAGTGGCTGGGTGATTGAAAGAGTGCATGGGTGATTTTATAAGTGCATGAGTTCTGCCTGAGTGATTACATAAGTACAAGAGTTGTGCCTGCGTGATTGAAAGAGTGCAAGGATAGTGCCTAGGTGAGTGAAGCACTGTATAGCTAATGCATTGGTGATTGCATGAGTACAGGGGCAACGTCTGGGGGATTAAAAGAGTACATAGGTAATGCCTGGGTGATTGCATGACTACAGGAGTAATATCTGGGGATTTACATGACTACATAGAAAGTGACTGGGTGATTTCATAAGTGCATGGGTACTGGCTGGGTGATTGAAAGAGTGCATGGGTAATACCTGGGTGATTTCATGAGTGCATAGGTAGTGCCTGGGTGAATTCATGAGTGCAGGGGTAATGCCTGGGTGATTGCAGCAGTGCATATGTAGTGCCTGGATCATTGGAAGACTGCATGGGTAGTACTTGGGTGTTTTTAAAACTGCATGAGTTTTGGGCCTTGCCAAATATAAAGCAGCAGACTATTACATGACTCAACCATAAGTCTCTCCAAATTGTTAAAAGCATGCATACATACGTCTCTACCTTTTCAAATCATCATCATATCTAAAAGAAATATGTATACAATATTTCTGAAATATAGTGAAACCTAGAAACTGAGACATGATCTGCCTGAGTGATTGCATAACTCCATGTGTAGTGCTTGGATGATTGTATGACTCCAAAGGTAGTCTCTGGGTAATTGCAGGAGAAGATGGATAGTGACTGGCTAATTCATGAGTGCACACATACAGGTTGAGTGCATGGATAAGTGTATTAATAGCACCTGAAGGCATAGATGAGTCATGGAGTAGTGCCTAGGTGAATAGATGAGTGCAACAGTAAGACCTGGGTGATTCTATGACTGCAAGGGTAGTGTGTGGGTTATTACATGACTGCATACGTAGACACTGCATGATTCTATGACTGCAAAGGTAGTGCATAAGTAGTGCCTGGGTGATTCCATGACTACAGGGGTAATATCTGGGGGATTACTGGAGTACATAGCAAGTGAGTGAGTGATTTTATAAGTGCATGAGTACTGCTTCAGTGATTGCAGGAGTAATGAGGTAGTGCCTGAGTGAATAATGGAGTGCCAAGTTAGTGCCTGGGTGATTTCATAACAGCATGACTACTGGCTGAGTGATTACATAAGTACAAGGGTAGTGCCTACGTGATTGAAGGTGTGCAACGTTAGTGCCTGACTGATTATATAGGCGCATGAGTAGTGGCTACATGATTCAAAGAGTGCATGGGTAATACCTTGGTGATTGCCTGAATGTATAGGTAGTGCCTGGATGGTTCCATGAGTGCATGACTAATGCCTGAGTGATTACAGCAGTGTATATGTAGTGACTGGATCATTGGAAGACTGCATGGGTAGTACTTGGGTGTTTTTATAACTGCATGAGTGTTGGGCCTAGCCAAATATAAAGCAGAAGAATATTACATGACTCAACTATAAGTCTCTCCATATTGTTAAAAGCATGCATACATATCTCCCTATATTTTCAAATCATCATCATATCTAAAAGAAATATGCATACAATATTTCTGGAATATAGTGAAACTTACAGCTGAAACATGTTATAGATCTGCCTGAGTGATTGCATAACTTCATGGGTAGTGCTTGGGTGATTGTATGCGTGCAAGGGTAGTCACTGGGTAATTGTAGGAGAAGATGGATAGTGACAGGCTAATTGCATGAGTGCACACAAAAACATTGAGTGCATGGATAAGTGTATGAATAGCACCTAAAGGTTCAGATGACTCATTGAGTAGTGCCTAGGTAAATAGATGAGTGCAACTGTAGGACCTGGGTGATTCTACAACTGCAAGGGTAGTGCCTGGGTTATTACATGAGTGCATGGGTACAGCCTGCATGATTGCATGACTGCAGGAGTAGTACATAAGTAGTGCCTGGGTGATTGCATGACTGCAGGGGTAATATCTGGGGGATTACTGGAGTATATAGGAAGTGAGTGGGTGATTTTATAAGTCCATGAGTACTGCCTGGGTGATTACATTTATTTATTTATTTTGTGTTTTATAGAGCGTGAACTTGACCCGTTAGGGTATCAGAGCGCTTTACAGGAATCATAGCAATGTACAAAAAGGCTTGGAATCACAGGAATAAACAATCGATTAAGAGGGGGTGCTGGGTACATAGGGGGATAGAAGGGCATGTATGAACAGTATACAGTTACAATTACAAATATTCAAGACAAGGCCCCCAGTATCTTGGTGGGGTGACTGGGTAATCCGAGGGAGGCAATAGTCGGAAGTAGATCAGGGTCTCAAAGGTGTTTGAAGGCAGAATTTAAAGGAGGAATTTGCCCATAAGGGAGGTTTTGGCATCCTTTTTGAAGCAAGCAAAAGAAGGGATTCTTCTGATGGCGGGTGTGAGAGAGTTCCATATTCTTGGAGCGGCCCCAGTGAAGTCCCGATTGTAGTTTTTTTTCCGAAAACGTGCGAAAACGTGCAGGCTGGAGCAATAGGTCTCTGGCTGACCGAGAGTTTCTAGTACCTCCGGAAACCACAAGTTTCTGTGCAAGATATGTGGGGGAGTTTGAGTATAAAGCCTTGTGTGTAATGCAAGCTAGTTTAAGCTGTATTCTTGCCTCGAGAGGAAGCCAGTTCAGAGCTTTCAGGTGTGGAGAAATGTGGTCGAATTTCCTTGTGCTGGTAAGCAGTCTGGCGGCCGCGTTGAGGCAGGCTTTTAATGGTGCCAGGGAGATCTTGGGTAAACCCGAGAGGGTAGAGCAGCCATATTCCAGTCTAGAGATGACTAGTGCTTGGACTGCCGATTTTAGGTCGGGAGCATCGAGAAAGAGTTTCAGTTTCCTTAGGTAACTCAGGTGGAATCTAGCTGCTTTGGCCATCGAGTTGATGTGGTCCCGCATGTTCAGGTTGCAGTCAAGGGTAATACCCAGGGATTTGTCCGAGTCCACGATGGTCGGTGGGCAATTTAAGGCTGTGATAGCCTTAATCCATATTTGGATCTCCGGGTTGGTTTTTGGAGGGGAAATTAGGAGAAATTTGGTTTTCTTTGTGTTGAGTTTGAGTTGATTGGAGGCGAGCCATTGGACAGTCAGTTTCAGGGCTTCGTTCAGGGAGAGGATCTCCTCGAGTGATGAGGTTTTGATGTAGATCTGAGTGTCATCAGCGTACATATGGTAGGAGATATTCGTAGTGCTCAGTATTTCGGTAAGCGGTTCAAGGTAAAGGTTGAAGAGGGTGGGGGACAGGGTTGATCCTTGAGGGACTCCAACCATGACCGGAGAGGGAGCAGATAGGTTGCCCTTAATTAGGAATGTCTGTGATCAGTTTTGGAGGAAGGACCTGAACCATTCTAGCACAGAGCCATCCAAACCCATCCTGAGTTTGAGGCGTTCGAGTAAGTTTTCATGGTTGACCGTGTCGAAGGCCGAGGATAGGTTAAGGAGGATTAGGAGACAGGTTTGTCCTTGATCAAGGGCCTGGAGGGCATCATCAACGATGTGGAGCATGGTGGTTTCAGTGCTGTGCCCAGGTCTGAACCCGGATTGGAGGTCGTTGAGTAGGTGGAAGTTGTTCATATGTTGACTTAGCTGCTGTTGTACACACTTCTCAAGCACTTTGGCTAATAGGGGGATGTTGGAGATAGGCCTGAAGTTGTCAGGGGAAGCTGGATCCAGCGATGGCTTTTTCAAGATGGGGATGACTTGCCCGGCTTTCAGAGAGTCGGGAATCGATCCCTGCCGGAGGGAGGCGTTAATTATTGCAGTCCAGCTAGGAATAATGGCTCGAGCGGCGGCAGCTAGGCAGTTGGAGGGGAGCGGGTCATTAAAATGGTTGTTCGGGTTTAAAGTAGATAGGATTTTAGAGACGGAATCTTCGTCATAGAGTTTGAAGTCGGTCCAGTGAGCTTGATTTTTAGGTGAAGCCTGTGGAGGCAGCGCGGAGGATGGAGGCAGGTCAGGAAGGGGTTGTGAGTATGTGGCAGAACTGAATTCCTTACCTAAGGCTGTGATTTTGTCAGCGAAGAAAGCGGAGAATTCCTCGGATGATATTAGAGTCTTTGGGGTTTCTTTCGCTGATTTGGCCAGTTTATTAGATTGATGTTTGACCAGCTCGAAGAGCTTGCGGGGTCTGTTCTTTGCATTCCCCAGTTCCGATCTGAAGAATTCTTTTTTTGAGATGAGGATGTTCCTGTTGTATGAATTTCTGGCCTGGCGGAGAAGTTTTAGATGTGCGGCAGAGGGGTGCTGTCGCCAGATTCTTTCAGATTGTCGTAGGGATCTCCTTTCGTTGTTGAGGGGTCCAGTGAACCAAGGGTTTCTGTCTTTGATTTGGGTTCTTTTCAGTTTTAGTGGGGCTAGGTCATCCAGAATGATTGATATGGTCGCAGAGTAGTGATCGTTGAGGTCACTGACCGTTGTGATATGCGAGGGGGGGAGGTCAGATTTGCTGCGCTCCTCCAGGTCCCTATGGTCCAGGTTCTTGGTGTCTCTGATCCAGCGTTTTGGAATCACCGGTTGCGGTGCCCTTGACTTGTGGGTGCCAGGTAGTAGGAAGGAAATGGCGTGATGGTAAGACCAGTCACAAGGGTCTATAGAGATAAGCTTGACTGTTGATTCTTTGGAGATGATCCAGTCAAGAGTGGCCCCTTTCGAGTGAGTTGGGAGTGAGCAGGCTTGGGACAGGGCTTGAAAGGCCAGGAGGTCTTTGATGGCGTTGACATGGGGATCCTTGGGATCGTTCCAGTGTATGTTGAAGTTACCCAGGAAAATATCTTTGGCGTTGGAGGAAATCTTGGATGTGATGATTTCCATGAGGTGGTCAGTGAAGGAGTTGTTCAAGCCTGGGGGGTGGTAGAAGATGTGCAGATTACACAGTTGGGTGGAGTTGCTGCAAATGGAGAGGGCGAGGTGTTCGCAGGAGTCGGTAGTATCCGCCAGAAGTTCCGTGACTAGAAGGTTAGAGCGGTAGATTCAAGCGATGCCTCCTCGTTTCTTGCTAGTTTGCCTGTCCAGCCTTGCAATGTTATAGTTGGGAGGGACTAAGAGGTCCAGGCAGGGAGATGAGGATTCGTTCAGCCATGATTCTGTTAGGATTGCTAAGTCAAAAGTTTTGTTCAGGATGAGATCGGCAATATCGGTGGCGTGCTTAGATGCTGATCGGCAGTTGATTAAGAGACCAGACAGAGAGGGGTCGGAGGGAGTGCCGGGAGTCAGGGCGGACAGGTGAACAGGGGCTAGATTGCTTTTGACCACGCTTCTGTTGCGGAGGGTAGCTGATCTGTTGGGGTTGATAGTGACCGTGCAGATGGCATGTTCGGCACTCACGTCAAGTAGACAAGGGGTAGCTGGGGCAGAGTTGTAGTCTCGGAGGATGGCAATGATTTCATTTTCAGTGAGGTCAAGCGGACTTGGGGTGGCAAGGGTAGAGTTGTAGGAGAGGACGAGAGCTTGGATTTCCTCACCCGAGAGGTTGCATAGCTGCTTGCTTACATAAGTACAAGAGTAGTGCCTGCGTGATTGAAAGAGTGCAAAGATAGTGCCTAGGTGATTGAAGCACTGTATAGCTAATGCATTGCTGATTGCATGAGTACAGGGGTAACGTCTGGGGGATTAAAGGAGTACATAGGTAACACCTGGGTGATTGCATGACTACAGGAGTAATATCTGGGGATTTACATGACTACATAGAAAGTGACTGGGTGATTTTATAAGTGCATGGGTACTTCTTCGGTGATTGCAGGACTACTGAGGTAACGCCTGAGTGAATAAATGAGTGCATATGTAGTGCCTGGGTGATTTCATAACAGCATGACTACTGGCAGAGTGATTACATAAGTACAAGGTTAGTGTCTCTGTGATTGAAAGAGTGCAACTTTAGTGCCTGAGTGATTATATAAGTGCATGAGTAGTGGCTACATGATACAAAGAGTACATGGGTAATACCTTGGTGATTGTATGAGTGCATAGGTAGTGCCTGGATGCTTACATGAGTGCAGGAGTAATGCCTGAGTGATTATAGCAGTGCATATGTAGTGACTGGATCATTGGAAGACTGCGTGGGTAGTACTTGGGTGTTTTTCTAACTACATGAGTGTTGGGCCTAGCCAAATATAAAGCAGCACACTATTACATGACTCAACTATAAGTCTCTCCATATTGTTAAAAGCATGCATACATATGTCTCTATGTTTTCAAATCATCATCATATCTAAAAGAAATATGTATACAATATTTCTGTAATATAGTGAAACCTACAACTGAAACATGTAATAGATCTGCCTGAGTGATTGCATAACTTCAAGAGTAGTGCTTGGGTGATTGAATGAGTACAAGGGTAGTTACTGGGTAATTGTAGGAGAAAATGGATAGTGACTGGCTAATTGCATGAGTGCACACATAAAGGTTGAGTGCATGGATAAGTGTATGAATAGCACCTAAAGGTATAGAGGACTCATTGAGTAGTGCCTAGGTGAATAGATGAGTGCAACAGTAGGACCTTGGTGATTCTACAACTGCAAGGGTAGTGCCTGGGTTATTACATGAGTGCATAGGTACAGCCTGCATAATTGCATGACTGCAGGAGTAGTACATAACTAGTGCCTGGGTGATTGCATGACTGCAGGGGTAATATTTGGAGGATTACTGGAGTACATAGGAAGTGAGTGGGTGATTTTATAAGTCCATGGGTACTGCCTGGGTGATTACAGAAGTACTAAGGTACTGCCTGAGTGATTATAGGAGTGCAAAGGTAGTGCCTGGGTGATTTTATAAGTGCATGAGTACTGGCTCAGTGATTACATAAGTACAAGAGTAGTGCCTCCGTGATTGAAAGAGTGCAAGGATAGTGCCTGGATGATTGAAGCACTGTATAGCTAATGCATTGGTGATTGCATGAGTACAGGGGTAACATCTGGGGAATTAAAGGAGTACATAGGTAACGCTTGGGTGATTGCATGACTATAGGAGTAATATCTAGGGATTTACATGACTACATAGAAAGTGACTGGGTGATTTTATAAGTGCATGGGTACTTCTTGGGTGATTGCAGGACTACTGAGGTAACGCCTGAGAGAATAAATGAGTACAAAGGTAGTGCCTGGGTGATTTCCTAACAGCATGACTACTGCCAGAGTGATTACATAAGTACAAGGCTAGTGCCTATGTGATTGAAAGAGTGCAACGTTAGTGCCTGAGGGCCCGATTCACAGAACTAATCTGAGACAAAATCCTAAACTTACTACTTTCGGTATTCAGAGAAGGCATTAAGTAGTAGTAAAGTTAGGATTTTGTCTTAAGTTTGACTTAAGACAAACTTAAGACAGACTTAAGACAGACTTAAGACAGACTTAAGACAAACTTAAGACAAACTTAAGACAAAATCCTAACTTTACTACTACTAAATGCCTTCTGTGAATACCAAAAGTAGTAAGTTTAGGATTTTGTCTCAGATTAGTTCTGTGAATCGGGCCCTGAGTGATTATATAAGTGCATGAGTAGTGGCTACATGATTCAAAGAGTACATGGGTAATACATTGGTGATTGTATGAGTGCATAGGTAGTGCCTGGATGTTTGCATGAGTGCAGGAGTAATGCATGAGTGATTACAGCACTGCATATGTAGTGACTGGATCATTGGAAGACTGCATGGGTAGTGCTTGGGTGTTTTTATAACTGCATGAGTGTTGGGCCTAGCCAAATATAAAGCAGCACACTATTAAATGACTCAACCATAAGTCTCTCCATATTGTTAAAAGCATGCATACGTATGTCTCTACCTTTGCAAATCATCATCATATCTAAAAGAAATATATATACAATATTTCTGGAATATAGTGAAACCTAGAAACTGAGACATGTAATAGATCTGCTTGAGTGATTGCATAACTCCATGCATAGTGCTTGGGTGATTGCATGAGTGCAAGGGTAGTCACTGGGTAATTGTAGGAAAAGATGGATAGTGACTGGCTAATTGCATGAGTGCACACATAGAGGTTGAGTGCATGGATAAGTATATAAATAGCACCTAAAGGTATAAATGACTCATTGAGTAGTGCCTAGGTGAATAGATGAGTACAACAGTAGGACCTTGGTGATTCTACAACTGCAAGGGTAGTGCCTGGGTTATTACATGAGTGCATTGGTACAGCCTGCATAATTGCATGACTGCAGGAGTAGTACATAACTAGTGCCTGGGTGATTGCATGACTGCAGGGGTAATATCTGGGGTATTACTGGAGTACATAGGAAGTGAGTGGGTGATTTTATAAGTCCATGAGTACTGCCTGGGTGTTTACAGAAGTACTAAGGTACTGCCTGAGTGATTACATCAGTGCAAAGGTAGTGCTTGGGTGATTTTATAAGTGCATGAGTACTGGCTGAGTGATTACATAAGTACAAGAGTAGTGCCTGCGTGATTGAAAGAGTGCAAGGATAGTGCCTAGGTGATTGAAGCACTGTATAGCTAATGCATTAGTGATTGCATGAGTACAGGGGTAACGTCTGGGGGATTAAAGGAGTCCATAGGTAATGCCTGGGTGATTGCATGACTACAGGAGTAATATCTGGGGATTTACATGACTACATAGAAAGTGACTGGGTGATTTTATAAGTGCATGGGTACTTCTTGGGTGATTGCAGGACTACTGAGGTAACGCCTGTGTGAATAAATGAGTGCAAAGGTAGTGCCGGGGTGATTTCATAACAACATCACTACTGGCTGAGTGATTACATAAGTACAAGGCTAGTGCTTCTGTGATTGAAAGAGTACAACGTTAGTACCTGAGTGATTATATAAGTGCATGAGTAGTGGCTACATGATTCAAAGAGTTCATGGGTAATACCTTAGTGATTGCATGAGTGCATAGGTAGTGCCTGGATGTTTGCATGAGTGCAGGAGTAATGCCTGAGTGATTACAGCACTGCATATGTAGTGACTGGATCATTGGAAGACTGCATGGGCAGTACTTGGGTGTTTTTCTAACTACATGAGTGTTGGGCCTAGCCAAATATAAAACAGCAGACTATTACATGACTCAACTATAAGTCTCTCCATATTGTTAAAAGCTTGCATACGTATGTCTCTACATTTTCAAATCATCATCATATCTAAAAGAAATATATATACAATATTTCTGAAATATAGTGAAACCTAGAAACTGAGACATGTAATAGATCTGCCTGAGTGATTGCAAAACTCCATGGGTAGTGCTTGGGTGATTGTATGACTCCAAAGGTAGTCTCTGGGTAACTGTAGGAGAAGATGGATAGTGACTGGCTAATTGCATGAGTGCACACATAAAGGTTGAGTGCATGGATAAGTGTATAAATAGCACCTGAAGGCATAGATGAGTCACTGAGTAGTGCCTAGGTGAATAGATGACTGCAACAGTAGGGCCTGGGTGATTCTATGACTGCAAGGGTAGTGTGTGGGTTATTACATGAGTGCATAGGTAGACACTGCATATATTCTATGACTGCAGGGGTAGTACATAACTAGTGCCTGGGTGATACCACGACTACAGGCGTAATATCTGGGGGATTACTGGAGTACAAAGCAAGTGAGTGGGTAATTTTATAACTGCATGAGTTCTGCTTGGGTGATTGCAGGAGTACTAAGGGAATGCCTGAGTGATTAGAGGAGTGCAAAGATAGTGCCTGGGTGATTTTACAAGTGCATGGGCACTGTCTAAGTGATTGGAGGAGTGCGTTGATCCTGACAGGGTGATTGGAGGAGTGCAATGGTATTTCCTGGGTAATTGAACCAGTGTATAGCTAATACATTGGTGATTGCATGACTGCAGAGGTAGTGTTTGGGGGATTAGAGGAGTACATAGGTAATGTCTGGGTGATTGCATGATTTAAAGGATAATATCTGGGGGATTAGAAGAGTACATAGGAAGTGCCTGGGTGATTTTATAACTGCATCGATACTGCCTAGCTGATTAGAGTACTATTGTGGTAGTGCCTCAGTGATTGGAGGAGTGTAAAGGTAGTGCCTGGGTGATTTTAGAAGTGCATGCACACTGGCTAAGTGATTGGAGGAGTGCATAGATCCTGAAAAGGTAATTGGAGGAGTGCAAGGATATTGCCTGGGTGATTGAACCAGTGTATAGCTAATGCATTGGTGATTGCATGAGTTCAGAGCTAATATCTGGGGGACTACAGGAGTACATAGAAAGTGCCTGGGTGATTTTATAAGTGCATCGGTACTGCCTGGGTGATTAGAGTAATACTGTGGTAGTGCTTCAGTGATTGCAAAAGTGTAAAGGTAGTGCCTGGGTGATTTTATAAGTGCATAGGGACTGGCCAAGTGATTGGAGGAGTGCATAGATCCTGACAGGGTGATTGGAGGAGTGCAAGGGTAGTGCCTGCGTGAATAAATCAGTGTATAGCTAACGCATTGGTGATTGCATGATTGCAGGAGTTATGTCTGGGGGATTAGAGGAGTACATAGGTAATGCCTGGTGATTCCATGATTGCAGGAGTAATATCTGGGAGATTACAGGAGTACATAGGAAGTGCCTGGTGATTTTATAAGTGCATGTGTACTGCCTGGGTGATTGGAGTAGTACTGCAGTAGTACCCGAGTGATTGGAGGAGTGCAACATCCTGAGTAGTAGCAGAATACTGAAACTGCAGCACAAAAGTCAGGTCTATGACATGGTGTACACTTTTGTACTGCAGCTTCAAAATTCTGTAACTACTCAGGGTGTTGGGCGTACTCAAAATAAAGCATTAAAGCTACACATGAGTTATAAATCTCACCATATTCCTGAAACTATACATGCATATATGTCTACCGTTTGAAATTATCATCATATATAACAGAAAAAAACAAATAGACTGAACTCTACATTTCAAAGACACACCTACATTTCTGCAGTGTATTTCAAGTGTACCTTTCGCCAGACTCATAGAAAGTAGCCTAATCAGTAACCCCTTCTGCCAACATGTCTTAAAACTCACTTTTATTCTACATCTTCACTATTCTACGAATATTGGGCCTAGTCAAACATAAAGCAGCAACCTGTCACATGTCCCTACCATACCTCTAACCATATTCCTAAAAGCATGCATGCTTCTATCTATACCTATTGCCATTACACATATTAGAATACATGTGCAAGTAGAAACATAACCACACTCATAAGACCATAAAGGCCTTAAAACTTGACAGACTACACTTAACATTTCAAACACGCCTAGATTTATGCGGCAAATTTCAAGTGAACTTTTACACAGACTCTTATAAAGTACCATAATCAATAATTCCTCTCCCAACATATCTTAAGCATCACTTTTCCACTACTACTGCTTCACTATTCTACTACTAATCAGGTATTGAGCATAGCTAACAGCAAAGCAACCCTTCACTTATCTTTGATGAAAGTCTCCCCATATTTCTAAAACCATGTATGCACATGTCTGTACCTTTTTCTAGCAGCATCATATATAAAAGTAATGCACAGATAATGTATACCTGTGTTTTATACATCTATCATCTTCAGATGCATAACACATACCATAATATTTGTGCAAGCAGACACATATCTCAGACACAACACCATCCACAGCTTAAAATTTCACAGACTACACTTCAATTTTTAAACAGACACTGAAAATTATGCGGTATATATGAAATATACCTTTCCACACATCATATAAATTACTCTAATAAATAACATCTCTATAAACATCTCAAACCTCACTTTTGAGCTGCAACTTTACCATTCTACAACTACTTATAATGTTACACCTACCCAAATACAAAGCAGGAACCCTTCACATTTCTTTACTAAAAGTCTCACCATATTCCTAAAAGCATACATGAATATGTCTGTACCATAACACTATCCAAACCTTAAAAATTCACAGAACAAACTTCCAATTTCAAGCAAACACCAATAATTATGTGGCATATTTCAACTGTACCTCGCTAGAAACTTTTAAAAAGAAGCCTAATCAATAATACCTTATGTCAACATTTTTTAAACCACACTTTTATGCTGCATCTTCACCATTCCACTACTACTCACAGTCTTGAGCCTACCACAAAAAAAGCAACAGCACCTCTTTGTTATACATCATGCACCTTCAAATGTATGACATATGAAAATACATATACAAGTAGAGACACACTTGACACAGAAGTCCATGCACACCTTTAAACTTGACAGACTCCACCTCCAATTTTAAAGCAACACCTAAAATTATGCGGTATACTACAAATGTACATATCCACACACTAAAACAAACTACCACAATCACTAATCCATCTTCCAATATACACATATTACTATACAAAATCTATTTCAAACAACATTTAACTACAATAAAACAAACTACAATCACATCTCTACATTTAATAATATATTTCAAACATCACAGTTCATCAATAATTTTTAAAGATTAAAAATAAACCTAATACATAATACACCTCACAAATGTATAACTCACCTTCCAAATTGATTTGTAGAATATAAAATATCACAAACTCATAAAAGATTTTCTTATGCACACAGACTCTATAGACACATATGCTAGCCACTCAGCCTATAAACTTAACCGTGATAAATCTGAAGTTAAACCCCTCAATATTTATAGTACAAAGGATCTCTTAGGCAGCTCAGGCCTAACTTGGCAACCCAGCCATATTAAGTATCTGTACCACAACACTTGAGACTCTTCAACATAACGAAAACAAAACGCTTGAGCGGATCAAAACTCAACTAAACTCTTGGTCACCCAGATTCATAACCTGGTGGGGGAGAATTGAAACAATAAAAATGATGGTAAATTACTTGATTACAATGCTGCCTTATCGGATGATTTCCATCACAAATTGAGAATTATTCTCTCGACCTTCTTGTGGAAGGGGAAGAAGGCAAGAATCAGTATGAAAAAACTCCAACTTCCCAAATCTCTTGGAGGTGTCAACCTACCGGATTTCAAACGATATCAGGTGGCTTTTTTAGCAAAACAAGGGTCACACTGGCTTACACCCCTGTCAGACTATACTCCAGTATGGCTAGAAATGGAGAAATCTCTCCTCCTCAACATCCACCCCTTAACCCTCCTCACCACCAACCTCGCCCGATTAACGTGCTCTGGTACTATTATTTTCAAGCAGACTAAATCCTCCCTGCTGAAGATAGACAAATTACTTGAGGTTAGGGTAAAGAATTCCAATTTAGAATCTATCTGGGACAATCGCAATTTGTTATACAGAGGTCGCACCTTACACAACGACAACTGGATCCAGAAAGGAATCTTCTTTCCTCACCAACTCTATGCAGACACACACCCTCTGACCTTTAAGGAACTACAAACTACATACCACCTCGAACCTATAGAATTCTATTGTTTCCTGAAAGTAAAAGCTGCCTTTTCCAAAACAAAAAGCACAACCTCACCGCCATCCCTACCAAAATATTTCTCAAAACTAAACTCCCTAGGCCACCAAGTTTCTTGGTTATATCGATTACTAGGCCCCAAACAGTCTACACTAAACGCGAAAACTATTTCCTTTTGGAATTCGAATTCCACTGCCCCGTTCGCAGACTCTGACTGGACCTGGACATGGAATTCGGTATTTAAGAATAAAATTATCCCTATATTGTCCCAAACAAAGTTCTGGCTCCTTCACAGAGTATTCTGGACGCCCTCCCGCCTACACAAACATAAACTTCGAGAGGACGATATCTGCTGGAACTGTAAGAATGCAGTAGGTGACCTGGAGCATTTGCTACTGCTTTGCCCCTGTGTAACTTCCTACTGGGATAGGGTCTTCAAATTCATATCTAATCTCTTTCCCTTTGACACTTGTAATGACCTCTCGTCACTTCTGTTCGCTCCCACAATAGCAGACTCCTTGAGTGAAAACGACAAAGCACTTCTTGACCTCCTTATAATAGCGGCTATCAAAATCATTCTTACCAACTGGAAGGACACTAGTAAAGCGTCCTTTAACTGTTGGCTAAACTGGATCACCAACCTTCGAGGGGCAGACAATATTGTGCTTCATAATTCTCCATGGAAAAACCCGGTTAGACATCTCTGGCTTTCTCTTGACATCTTCTTTGAATCACATAAACCACCGTGATCCCCAGACAATTGCTAAATAACCGCTCACAGCGTCTACCAGTGGATGTTAGATTGTCCTGCTTGTGCCAAGCATTGTAATCCTAACATTGTAACCCTAATATTAACCCCTTCAAGACCCCTAACCAATACATAGGCCCAGTAGTGCAAAATTGTACGCAATAGAAAAAAAAAAACAGAAATGCAAAACCGGCTTTGTGGTATATGTATCTGACTTAGGCGATACTCTTATAATTTCAATTTTGGTTCTCTTAAGTATTGTTTGCACTGTATTGTATTGTATTGAACAAAGGTACCTATATTGTACGCTATTATCCTTTTGATTTGTACCCTCCTCTCTTTTGTGCACTATACTTATGCTTTTGTCACTGTATATTTTGAACAACTAATAAAAACTTATTGAATTAAAAAAAACAAATGTATAACTCACCTTCCAAATTGATTTGTAGAAAAAAAAATATCACAAACTCATAAAGATTTTCTTATGCACACAATCAATGTAACGCACCACTCTCAGCAAGGTAAAACCAGTAATGGCAAACTTTCCCTCTCTTTCTCCACACAAATACATGTAAGTAACAAATCACATTGCTTCCTACATTATTTCAAATTATAAAACACATTTCTATTGGTTAGACATATTAACCACTACCAACTGACTTCTAAAAGTGCCCAAACTGGTTCTGGAATTTTTTGGAGTCGCGACTCCACCGTGCACAAACGCGATGGATATTAAATGGGTTGCACAGAGAGGATTAAAGTGGCAGCAATTGATGCCTTTGGATAAAACCTTTTTGCATCTCCAACCCCCTGACCTCATAATTGTGCACTGTGGTGGCAATGACCTAGGCACATTGACTGGGGTAGGTCTGGAAATGCTAATGAAGGGCACAATTGATGTTGCTTTTACCTCAAACTGTCTTTGTATGCTCTAATATATGCCAAAGACAGAAATGGAAGTGGTCAAATCAATTCTGTCCACAGATTGGGAAAGCTAGAAAAAATGTCAATAACGCTGTTTCTGCTTATCTTAGAGACCATAGTATGGGCTCCATCTATAACAACAATCTACGTTTTGATATGGATGACATCTACAGAAGTGATGGAGTACACTTCACAGATCAAGGAAACAGAGTCTTTCTCAACAACCTAAAGCTGTGCATCCGCACTTACATGTAGCTACAACAAACTCATAATGAAAACAAGGGCTTTTTTTAGAGACACCCTATAACATAATAGTGAATATAATTTTTTTTTTACACATACATATTTTATAAAAACTTTTTGTGGATTCGCGCACCCGACGCGAATCTGCAAAAGCATGAATTCAATGAAGTACAACACAATACACTTTTCAAGTTGAACTAATAAATTTTAATTTTATATATTTTTAACAACTCTATCAATTGTAATCTTGTCATTAACTTCAATCACAGTAACTCTTTAAAACAACTTCACAAACACAACAGTACCTTCTAAATTATGTACTACTTAATTATTTATTTAAGGTGAATTCGCGAATCCAATGCGACGTTACACGGGGGGCCGCACTGAGAGCGACGTTGGGGTCGCGACTCCAAACTCGAAAGAAAAAAAAACCGCCCCACTTCCATTATTCGGTTTTTGCCCCGGGGACCAGAACCCCTTTGGCGTGCCACCATTTGTTTTAAAAAAAAAATAAGGAGGGGGACCACGTGGCGCCCCTCCTCAGGCCAATAATGGCCCGGGGACCCCATTCCCTGGGGCATTGCCTCTTTTCTAATAAAAACATATGCGGAAGGGGGGCCACATGGCCCCCCATCCCAGGGCCACTTTTGGCTCCGGGGACCCCATCCCCCGGGGCCTGGCCTCAGCGTTGTGGAGCGTGGGGGGAGCCCCAATGCCCCCACAGTCCCTGCAAGCTCCCCGCCTCCTGCGGGAGCCGGCATTGCTTTTGAGCAAGGGGAGCTGCTAACATGCAGCTCCCCTTGCCCAAAAGCAATTCTGCTTTGCTTCTTGGAAGCGAGAGCAGGTTTCCTACTCTCGCTTCCAAGAAGCAAAGCAGTGTTTGCTATGGCAGAGCGAGTGTCGTGCTCCTGCCCTACCATAGCAAACTGCAATGTCACGGGGGCGGGCACACAGGGACATTGCAGGAGCCGGCCCTGGGGGGTGGCGGTCCCCAGGGCCATCGAGGGCTCGAGGAGGGGAGCCACGTTGCCCCCCTCCCTTCATCAAAATAGCCCAAGGGAGGTGGTGCTCCCCGGGGCTTGGGGGGGCCCGCGTGGCCCCCCTCAATAATCAACAAAGCCCCGGGGAGGTGGTGGTCCCCAGGGCTTCGGGGGCCTGCGAGGTCCCCCACAAATAATTAATCAAAGCCCCGGCGAGGTGCCGGTCCCCGGGGCATGGGGGGACCCACGAGGCCCCCCCACCCAAAAATGTAAATGCCCCGGGGAGGTGGCGGTCCCCGGGGCTGCAGGGGGGCCGAATGCCCCCCACATACCATTTTCTAAGCCCTGGGGAGGTGGCGGTCCCCGGGGCTGTGGGGGCCCACACGGGCCCCCGCTAATTAATTGGGCATTGCCCCCGGGACCTGGCCCACCCGGGGGCTTATAAAAAATGAAGCGCAGGAGACCGCGCTTCGTTTTTTTAAAATTTTCTCAACGGGAGTCGCGCACCCATCATAACTTCTGCCGGAAAAAAAAAAATATATATAAACTAAACTAATAATTAATATAAATGTTTTTCAAAAAGTAGATTTTGTTTGGGCACACTGTTTCCAAAGCAGTTTTTATACTTGGCTTCGCGTTTTAGCACAGACAGTAGTCACGAACAAAATGACGTCAGGGGAGGGCTTATATGGACTATGTTGACATCACATCCGTTGGGCGACATCATTACGGAGTCGCTCGACGCCCTTTACCAAGGCGCAGAGGTACTGCTGTAGAAACATTGCCGGATTCAGTCTTGCGTCTGAGGATAATTCAAAAGTAAGGAATCTGTGGCTAGATCTTGTCTCTACCAGATAATGAGTTGCTGAAGGTATGTAACTTATTCTGTCACACTATACGACTTTTCTACATTTACCTGATTAACTCTAAAGGGTCTCACAAACAGGTACCCTCCTACTCCCTTTATCATCCCACAATGTGACCTTAATTTGGTTCTTGCATATTTGATGTGTGGTCCCTTTGAACCTATGTATAGTTGCTTGTTAAGACTTCTGTCTTTCAATGCACCTTTCTTGGTTGCCATCATGTCAGCTCGACGAATCAGCAAAATACCAGCTTTAAGTGTAAAACCACCTTTCACAACCTTCTTTCCTGACAAATTGGTATTATGAACCAGGGCTGCCTTCCTGCCAAAAGTGATTACTCCATTTGTCTTACATCAATTTATTACTCTTTCAACATTTGATCCACTTTCCCACCCTTCTAAGGAGGAGGAAAGACTTCATTGTCTTGATCCCAAAAGAGCAATAACCTTTTACTTAAACAGAACCTGTAAGTTCAGTCTCGATGATCAACTCTTCATGGGATATGTTGGGAATATGAAAGGAAAGGCTGTCCACAAAAGAACTTTGTCCAGATGGATAATCGTGTAGTTGTGCTCATTCTATCAAAGCTAAGTCGTCTACTTCTGCCCTGGCTAGAGAGGTTCCGCAAGCAGACATCTGCAAAGCAGCGACTTGGTCCCTCCTTCACACTTTTGTGAAACACTGCTATTTGGAATCTGAAGTGAGAAGGGATGGTCACTTCACCTGCTCCGACTTTCAATACTTCTTAGTCTTGTAAGGTATGCTCTTACCTCCGGGTGTCATACTGCTTGGTGAATCTATTCAAAGTTGAGGAATCATTTAGTGAATTTATCTTTCAGAAGAACACATTACTTACTTTCGGTATTACTTTTTCTGGCAAGTACAAAATCTACCTGCAGATTCCTCACCAACCCACCCTCCTTCTTGTTGTATTTATGATTTTCTAATCCAAAAATGTGTTTATAGTTTAAGATTATATTGCATATATCACATGGATATACATTTGATATATACTTATAGACATTACGAGAATTGCACCTATCTTGGTTACATTAGTATCCTCTGTTAGCTTTGAAGGCTTGATATAAAGTAGATAGTAACAGACCTCAGCACACTGACGGGGACACTTTATGGCTCCAGTGATGACACATGGTGCTGCGTGTGGAACTGAACTGGAACCGACACCCCCTGCTGGCATGAATTTGCTATTGGAAAAAATGTTTTCAGATCCATACTGGTGCCGGGGATATTCAAAAGATGAGTGTTAAAAATTGGTTTCTGATTGGCAGAGTATCCAAGCAGGAACCACAATCCTAGTCAGGCTAAGTCAGATACATAGCAAACATTAACCTGTGCTCACCCTCTGGTAGCTTGGCACATAGCATGCAGGCTTAATTCTAAGAGGTAAAGTGTAAAGTATTTGTGCAACACATCAAACATTAACACAGTAAAAACACCACAAAAAGACTCCACACCATTTTAGAAAAATAGATTATTATAAACAAGACCAAAACAACAAAAATACAATAATGAAAAGTCTAGTTATAAAGTGTCAAAATAGCACTTAGAAGCAAATAGCTCTAAAGGGGTTTAACAGGGTTGTGCTGGACCGGGACAAAGTCAAGTATTCAGGCAGGCTGCAATGGAGCGCAGGCTGGCTACAGGACCCATGCATGGCCCACTGAGCACAGTACCTTAATCACTTGTCGCAGAACAAAATGCGAGGTGTGATGCATTAATGCTCTCCACACAGTTGAGGGTGCACTGAATTTTTCTACGCGGTAGTGGTGATGCATCTGTGCTGTGGATGAAACACAGATTCTGGAGTGCGGCGGTTCCGAAGGCGATGCGCCGGGGTAATCCGCGCTGAAGGAGACACAGGGATCTTCTCCACACTGTGGCAGCGATGTGTTGGTTCCTGATGCGGTGATTCTGGAGGTGATGTGGCAGTGCTGAGTGCAATGCACCGGTCCCAGACATCGCATTGGCGATGTAGCATTGATCCTGATCTTGCAGCAGGCAATGCATTGGTTCTGATTGCACAATGATATGGATGCACAGGTTCTTGTCAGGTGAAGCACTATAAACTCACTTCCAAGGGCCCTGGACTGCATTGGCACCACCTGGCAGAGCAAGACTTACAGCAAGTATAGTCCAGGTGCTGGGTTGAAGATTAAAGGCGAAGTCTTTGATATTCCTGAGACTTCAGCAACAAGAGACAAGCCGACAAGCCCTTGGAGAAATTTAGGTTCAAGGATGTAGAGAGAAGGTCCAGTCCTTCACACTCCCAGACACTGGACAGTCACTCCTACAGCACAGCAGCTCTTCCTGGCAGGATGTCCTTAGTTCTGGTAGTGTTCTGAGTTGATAGGGTCAGAGGACCATTACTTATATCCCATTTGTCCTTTGAAGTCGGGAGACTTCAAAGAGATGCTTTGAAGTGCACAAGACTCTGCCTTTCCTACCTTGGCTCCAGACTCACTCCAAGAGGGTATGCAATCCTTTGTTTAGGGACAGGATCCAGCCCTTTCATGTGCAGAGTGTCAGCTCTCCCCTCCCCTCCTGCTCAGGATGGCCCATGAACATGCTACTTTTCATTTGTGTGTGGCTGTCTAGAGGGAATGCAGGAAGCCAGCTGTCACTGACCCCAGACGTGCATTCCAGAGACAGACCAAAAGGCACCAAATTTCTTAATTAAGAACATTTTGACTTTCTAAAAGTGGCATTTTCTGAATTACGATTTAAAAACCATAGTCACCAAAAGTTGTATTTTTAAATTGTGATTCCGGAGATACTAAATGTGGTTTTCCTAGCTTCTCCCAAGTAGAAACTGCACTTATAACATGTAATAAGTCAGTTCCAATGTTATCCTAGTGGACTGATAGGCCTTGCGCTAGCGAAAAGCGAATTTAAGAGTATTTCACTACCAGGACATGTAAAACTTAAAAGCACATGTACCACTTTTTAAATACACTGCACCCTGCCCATGGGCCGTCCAGGGCCTACCTAAGGGGTGACCTTTATGTAATAAAAAGGTAGGCTTGTGTTTGGCCAAGTAGGTTAACGTGCCAGGTTGACAAGGCAGTTTAAAACGTCATGCACTTGCTCTGCAGTGGCAGGCCTGAGGCAGTTTAAAGTGCTTCTCAAGTAGGTGGCACAATCAGTGCTGCAGGCCCCCAAGTACTATTTAATATACAGCCCCTGGGCACAGATAGTGCACTTTATTAGGGATGTTTAAGTAAATTAAATATACCAATTGTAGATTAACAATGTTACCTTATTTTAGATAAAGAGCACATGCACTTTAGCACTGGTTACCAGTGGTAAAGTGCTCAGAGTCCTAAAACCAGCAAAAAACAAAGTCAGTAAAACCGTCAAAAACAAGAGGTCAGAAGGCAAAAAGTTAGGAGAAACCATGCCAAGAATGCCAGGTCTAACAATGAGGAATGTAAAGTTTCCTAGTTTTCGTAATGGAAAGTTTCAATTCTATTAACGACTTAGAGGTGAGGATTATGCTGTACTTTATTTGCTTTATTTCATAATTTTACAAACAGCATCAATTTTATGATCAACCAAATTAAAAAAACTAACATTACCAGAAGCACTTGAGAACAACAATAATATCAACAACCAATCAGATATGAACTGTCCATATAAAGTCCTTTGTCTCTGTTGAAACTCACTCTTTCTTCGTGTGAATTATGCCTCTGTACGTTCCTCATGCGTCCTGTTTGGAACCGCCAACCTTAAGAAAAAAGAGACCCATAAATAACTGTTCTTATAAAACAACCATCACCAAGCATAAATGTAACAATCAGCATTGGACTTCAGCAACAAGCATGCAACCAATCAACTTTGGACTTCAGCAACAAGCATGCAACCAATCAACTTTCGACTTCAACCAATAGGAAACAAGCAGAATGCAAAATACTTAGGGGCAGATTTACAAGCCCCTTGCGCCACTTTTGCATCATTTTTAACATGGGAAAAGTGACATACGGGTGGCGCAAGGGGCTTGTAAATAAGCCCCTTACTATTAACGGGGAAGATGGGGGTACACATCCGCGATCTCTTTCCGGGTGGGATAATCCTCACCTCCGAATCCTTAATAGAATTGAAATTTTCCATTATGAAAGCTTGGAAATTTTAATTTTATGTCAGGACCAGGGACGAGGATTATGCTAGTTCAAAGCTTGTTCACCACCAATTGAGCCAGGTCTACCACCGGCTTAAGGTAGAATCTCTTACAGGTGGAATCTGATGACCAATCCGCCACAGTCTCTAAATAGGCGCCTAGGCTCAAATATCGAGTGTCCTCATGCCCAAAAACCAGACATAAATGCATGGCCTGTTTTGCTAAAAGCTCTGTCAGTGGCAAAAACCTGCTAGGTTGTCAGAATATAAATAGGTCAAAAATCTGATTAACATTCCAAAAAGCACAATAGCGGGGTTCCAGGGGAGCGGTGAATCTCACATAGCAATCTGAATAGAAAAGGATGTTCCCATACCGGGGGGGCGTCAATAAAGGGAATGTCCCATAGAAATAGCAGAAAGGAAGGCATTAATCGACTGGTAAGCCAGACCATCCGAAGCCAGGCTGGAAAACATAATTTAGCACCTGCACTAAATTGGCGACCACTGGATTCACACCGTGTCACAGACAGCAACCCATCCATTTTGTAGGACTACCTGTAATGTTTGACTATACTGCCAGCCAAGCTTTGGACAACAGGATGTCAGCCTGTCTCAAAAGTCCTGGAATCTTCCAGCGTACGTGGTAATCTGCCATGCCATCAGGCCCAAGGAGAACGTGATCACCATCCGATGCGGAATCTGATCCGGGTTCAGTATGGAATATGGTTGGAAGGATCTGAGAATCCAAAGAAAGCTCCATCAGAACTTGAAACCAGACTTAAGGCTTCCAAATGGGCATTACAAGGACTGCCGCTGCCTGCTGTCTCCGCACATGGGCCCAAACCCTTGTGATCATTGAGGATGGGGGAAAAGCATAGCCTCTCTCCTGACTCCAATTTTGTAAGAATGCATTGGTCGCCACTGCCTGCAGGTTCAGTCTACAGCTGTAGAACCTGACCAACTGGTGGTCCAGACAAGTGAAAAACTAGTCCAACAAGAACAGACCCCACCTTGAGACAGAAGTCCATGCACACCTTAAAACTTGACAGACTCCACCTCCAATTTTAAAGTAACACCTAAAATTATGCGGTATACTACAAATGTACATATCTACACACTAAAACAAACTACCATAATCACTAATCCATCTTCCAATATACACATATTACTATACAAAATCTATTTAAAAAAACATTTAACTATAATAAAACAAACTACAATACACATCTCTACATTTAATAATATATTTCAAACATCACAGTTCATCAATAATTTTTAAAGATTAAAAATAAACCTAATACATAATACACCTCACAAATTTATAACTCACCTTCCAAATTGATTTGTAGAATTTAAAATATCACAAACTCATAAAAGATTTTCTTATGCACACAATCAATGTAACGCACCACTCTCAGCAAGGTAAAACCAGTAATGGCAAACTTTCCCTCTCTTTCTCCACACAAATACATGTAAGTAACAAATCACAATGCTTCCTACATTATTTCAAATTATAAAACACATTTCTATTGGTTAGACATATTAACCCTTACCAACTGACTTCTAAAAGTGCCCAAACTGGTTCTGGAATTTTTTGGAGTCGCGACTCCACCGTGCACCAATGCGATGGAGCCGCGAATCCATACAGGAGTTCAGAAATATATTACAAATAAAAATACAACACAACAGTTTTAAAGATAGTACTGACTTGGGAAAATATACTTTAATAACATATCACTTATATATAAATTACAATTTCTCATTTTAAGTCCACAGTTAAGTTTCAACCCTTCCCCCATTCTGCTTAATGCCAGTTTCCATAGTAACAGTTCATGGAACATTCAACTGACCAAACAGGTCACAAGTTCACCATATTTTCAAGTTCAGCACACAAGGTTACAAATTCAAATAGCAGGTGTGGATGACTTTTGCAAAATATGAGCTTATCCTATCTACTGTACCTTTTCAAACATTTTTTACTAACCAATAACGAACATGCTTTTTAAAGAAAGTAGCATGCATCCTATTTTTGAGTGTACAATGTTCTTAAACAGCCAATCAATTCTCTACTTTTTAAAAAACAGCATCTTGTTCACCATTTTAGATACCTCTCATCCTACCAACTGACTACCTCAGCTACAGACATCTTTTCATTACTTCCAGTTATCCCTTCAAGATGCTTACAGTATGGATTGTTGGACACAGCTATGTTTTCTGGTGCAAAAGGTATGCTGAACGCAGAGGTATTGATAAAGACCTAGCTTTGCAAAATGTGGATATTAAATGGATTGCACAGAGCGGTTTAAAGTGGCACCAAATGATGCCTTTGGTTAAAACCTTTTTGCATCTCCAACCCCCTGACCTCATAATTGAGCACTGTGGTGGCAATGACCTAGGCACATTGACTGGGGTAGGTCTGGAAATGCTAATGAAGGACACCTTTGCACAATTGATGTTGCTTTTACCTCAAACTGTCTTTGTATACTCTAATATATGCCAAAGTGAGAAATGGAAGTGGTCAAATCAATTCTGTCCACAGATTGAGAAAGCTAAAAAAAATGTCAATAAAGCTGTTTCTGCTTACCTCAGAGACCATAGGATGGGCTCCATCTATAACAACAATCTACGTTTTGATATGGATGACATCTACAGAAGTGATGGAGTACACTTCATAGACCAATGAAACAGAGTCTTTCTCAACAACCTAAAGCTGTGCATCCGCACTTACATGTAGCTACAACAAACTCATAATGAAAACAAGGGCTCTTTTTAGAGCCACCCTATAACATAATAGTGAATATAATTTTTTTTTACACCTATATACATTTTTGGTGGATTCGCGCACCTGACGCGACTACAACAAAATACACTTTTCAACTTTAACTATTAATTTTTAATTTTATATATTTTTAACAACTCTATCAATTGTAATCTTGTCATAAACTTCAATCACAGTAACTCTTTAAAACAACTTCACAAATACAACAGTACCTTCTAAATTATATACGACTTAATTATTTATTTAAGGTAAATTCGCGAATCCAACGTAACGTTACACGGGGGGCGCGCTGAGAGCCGCGTTGGGGTCGCGACTTCAAACTCAAAAGAAAAAAGAAATGCCCCACTTCCATTATTTGCTTTTTGCCCCGGGGACCCCATCCCCCGGGGCCTGCCACCATTTGTTTAAAAAAAATAAGGAGGGGACCACGTGGCGCCCCTCCTCAGGCCAATAATGGCCCCGGGGACCCCATCCCCCAGGACATTGACTCTTTTCTAATAAAAAAATGTATGGGTGGGGGGCCACATGGCCCCCCTTCCCAGGGCCACTTTTGGCCCCAGGGACACCATCCCCAGGGGCCTGGCCTCAGCATTGGGGACCGTGGGGGGAGCCCCAATGCCCCCACGGTCCCTATCGGCTCCCCACCTCCTGCGGGAGCCGGCATTGCTTTTGAGCAAGGGGAGCTGCTAACATGCAGCTCCCCTTGCCCAAAAGCAATTCTGCTTTGCTTCCTGGAAGCGAGAGCAGGTTTCCTGCTCTCGCTTCTAAGAAGCAAAGCAGTGTTTGCTATGGCAGAGCGAGTGTCGTGCTCCCGCCCTGCCATAGCAAACGGCAATGTCCAGGGGGTGGGCACCCCAGGACATTGCAGGAGCCGGCCCTTCGGGGTGGCGGTCCCCAGGGCCATCGAGGGCTCCAGGAGGGGGGCCGTGCGGCCCCTCCTCCCTTCGTCAAACTAGCCCCGGGGAGGTGGTGCTCCCCCGAGTTTCGGGGGGCCCACGAGGCCCCCCTCAATAATCAACAAAGCCCTGGGGAGGTGGTGGTCCCCAGGGCTTGGGGGGGCCCCCTGCAAATAATTAATCAAAGCCCAGGGGAGGTGGTCCCTGTGGGACCCCCTGACCAGCCGTAGGGGGTCAGAGTGTTTCTACCCTGACCCCTTTCCTACATGTTACAACCTTTTTCTACCTTTTTGATATGACTCGGTTCTACCAAGTCCAAAATGGCTGCCAACACACTCTGGTTTGGAGTGTTGGCAGCCAATAAGAATGAAGCTCGTGCTTGGGAGGATTCGCGGCTTCTCCTCGGTGCTCAGGTATCGATATTTTTATTTTTTTAATTTCTCAGGAACTACTGAACGGATTTACACCATTTAAAAAAAAGGGCTCTTTCTGAACCAAGAACTACCTTTTTGCCAAATGTGGTATAATTCCGTTCAGCAGTTCGGGCTGTAGCCTGTTCCAAAATTCCTATGGAAATTGACATGGGGAAAACGCGTTTTGAGACCCCCTGTTTTCTCGGCCCCCGCTTGACGAATCACCCTCAAACTTTTAAGACAGGAGCTGACCTGAGCTGGCCATTAGTTTGGAAAATTTCACGAAGATTCGTCAAACGGCGCCAAAGATATTGGCAAAAGAAAAAATGCTTTTTGAATAGAAAGAAGGTCCTAACTATAACTACCTACTGGTGACCGCCAGTAGGTAATATATATATATGTATATATATATAACTAATAATTAATATAAATGTTTTTTTTTAAAAAGAATATTTTTGGGCACACTGTTTCCAAAGCAGTTTTTACACTTGGCTCCGCGTTTTAGCGCAGAAAGTAGTCACGGACAAAAATGACGTCAGCGCGTCAGGGGAGGGCTGATATGGACTATGTTGACATCACATCCGGTGGGTGACATCATTACGGAGTCGCTCGATGCCCTCTACCAAGGCGCAGAAGTACTGCTGTAGAAACATTGCCGGATTCAGTCTGGCGTCTGAGGATAATTCAAAGGTAAGGAATCTGTGGCTAGATCTTGTCTCTACCAGATAATGAGTTGCCGAAGGTAAGTAACTTATTCTGTCACACTATACAACTTTTCTACATTTACCTGATTAACCCTAAAGGGTCTCACAAACAGGTACCCTCCTACTCCCTTTATCATGGCACAATGTGACCTTAATTTGGTTCTTGCATATTTGATGTGTGCTCCCTTTGAACCTATGTATAGTTGCTTGTTAAGACTTCTGTCTTTCAAAGCACCTTTCTTGGTTGCCATCATGTCAGCTCAACGAATCAGCAAAATACCAGCTTTAAGTGTAAAACCACCTTTCACAACCTTTGTTAGAATTGGGGGTCTCTAGTTGGCTGAGGTAGATACCTTAGTCCAAATAGGGACCCTTGCTTCTAGTCAGGGAAAGGAGGGACACACTCTTAGATAACCCCTGCTCACCCTCCGGTAGTTTGGCATGAGCAGCCAGGCTTATCTTTAAGGCAATGTGTAAAGTATTTGCAACCACACTCCCAGTAACACAGTGATAACACCACAAATGGACACCACACTGACTTAGGAAAATAGCGGTATCTTTATCAAGAAGAAATACGATGAGACCAAACAATAAAAAATATCCAGCATATGCGTATTCGTAATATTTCACTGGGCCGGTTATTAGGCCAACAATCACTTGTAGGTTCTTGCGGTATTAATTAGCAGTTCACGATGATCTAATGCAGTCCTAATGCAATGCTATGCAGTTCGTAATGCAGTTCGTAATGTAGAAATCAGACAGTCCTTAATGCAAGTACTAATGCGGTTCGTAAAGCAAGTAATAATGCAGTTCGTAATGCAAGTACTAATGCGGATCGTAAAAGCAAGTAATAATGCAGTTCGTAATGCAAGTACTAATGTGGATCGTAAAAGCACGTAATGATGCAGTTCGTAATGCAAGTACTAATGTGGATCGTCAAAGCAAGTAATAATGCAGTTCATAATGCAAGTACTAATGTGGATCGTAATGCAAGTAATAATGCAGTTTATAAAATCAATCCGGCACCGATCGCGGTGCTAGTGAAGGTCTCTATGCCACTCTTGGCTGACTCGCGGTCAGCGTCTGCCAAAATATGCCCCCAATACGGTTACGAAGGAAACAAAGTGCAGCTCCACAATCCGACCCCCGTACTGCCACTCCTCGCAAGTACGGGCCGCGATACTGACTTGAGCGGAGGCTCGTGCTGCAAAGATGGGAAAGGCCGAGAGCGGTCTCTCGTAGCACGCACTCCGCCCCAGGCGGCGACACACGCATGCTTGCTGAGCGTTACCTGGGGGGGGGTGCAGTCTCTCTCTCCTCTCCTCGCGGCTTGGGCGTCACGCTGTGCGGCTTCGGGTTGGCGGCGGCTGCTCCTCGCAGTGAGAGCCGGACTACCAGGTGACAGCCTTGCAGCTGATCGGCTCCCGGGATGACTCTGTTGATCTTGGGCACAGGACCTCGGACCCACGATGGTGAAGGTTCACAGGTCTCTTCTTGGCACAGGCAGGCTCGGGCCGGCGGCGGTGATTTCTCACGCTCCCCCTTGAGACGACGGTCCGGGCCGATGGCGATAACCATCACAGCACTTCTGGTCACGCTGTCGATCGAAACAGAGCGCAAGACTGCTCTGGGGCACAAGGTCACGGGGCAATTCTCACGAAGGTCTCAGGCTGCAAAAAGCACACGCACACAGCGTCGCTGAGACACACTTGGAAACTTTGATGTTCCTGAGTTTCCACAACAGGGAGCCAGCTCCTCTCGGGTCCTTGGAGACAAGTTACTTCAGGACACAGCACACATCAAAGTCCTTTCAAGCAGGGGGACACAGCACACAGCAAAGTCCCTTGTCCTCTCCTTAGTTAAATCAGCAAACTGCAGGCCAGCCCCAGAACACACAGCAAGGGGAGTCCTTCTCTTCAGTCTCTTCAGCTGTTCTTCTTTGGCAGAGGTTCCTCTTGATCACGAAGTAGTTTCAATCCTTTTTCAGGCTTGAGTTCAGTCTTGAGTTCAGGGGTTTCAGCTCTCACATTTATACCCCTAAATGCCTTTGAATTCTTTGTGTTTAGGGGGCTCTGAGCCCGGTCCAAACCAGTTCTGGGTGTCTTCCTGCCAGTGCACACCTTCTTTCTTTGATAGTGAGGGTCTGGGTCTCAGACACTCCACAGGAGGTGGAGCCATTCCTTTGTGGCAGCAGCACAGGCCTCTTCGCATCAAAGGGGCTACTCCTCCCACCACACCAAATGCAGGCCAGTCTGCGCTGTCTCACCTACTCCTCCCTGGTGTCAGGACACTTCCCCAGACCCTGTCACATCCAAAACCAGACAGTCAATACACAACCAGGCAGAGGCACACAGAATGGTCAGGACAAGAAACCAGCCACTTCTAAAAGCGTGGTTTCTAAACACACAATTCAAAATCCATCTTCACAAAAAGATGTGTTATTAAATTCTGAGTTCAGGCACACTAAATTCCATCTCTCCATCTTATGCCTATGGGAAGATATGCTGGAAACATGGGACACAGCATTCCCCATTCTGTCCTATGGGCAAGATGGCCTTGCAACAGTGAAAAACGAATTTGGCAGTATTTCACTGTCAGGACATGGTACACACCTCAGTACATGTCCAACCTTTCACATACACTGCACCCTGCCCAGGGGGGTACCTTGGGCCTACTATAGGGGTGTCTGATGTGCATAAAAAGGGAAGGGTAAGGCCTGGCAAGTGGGTGCACTTGTCAGGACAACAAGGCAGTTAACAAACTGCGCGCAGGCACGGCAGTGGCAGGCCTGAGATCTCTCTTTAGGGCTACTTGTGTGGGTGGCACAATTAGTGCTGCAGGCCCACTAGTAGAATTTGCATTACCAGCCCTGGCACACATAGTGCACTTTACTAGGGACTTTACTAGTAAGACAAACATACCAATTATGGACAACCAATTACCATAACACTTTATACAGGGAGCACTTGCACTTTGACACTGATCAGCAGTGGCAAAGTGCCCAAAGCATCTAAGTCGGCAACAGAATGTCAGAAAAAGGTCTAGGAGGAAGGCAAAAAGTTTAAGGAACTTTAGCCAAAAAGGGCCAAGTCCAACAACCTTCTTTCCTGACATATTGGTATTATGAACCAGGGCTTCCTTCCTGCCCAAAGTGATTACTCCATTTGTCTTACATCAATTTATTACTCTTTCAACATTTGATCCACTTTCCCACCCTTCTAAGGAGGAGGAAAGACGTCATTGTCTTGATCCCAAAAGAGCAATAACCTTTTACATAGACAGAACCTGTAAGTTCAGTCTCGATGATCAACTCTTCATGGGATATGTTGGGAATATGAAAGGAAAGACTGTCCACAAACAAACTTTGTCCAGATGGATAATCATGTATCAAAATATGCTACTCCATGCCACACAAGGATCTGCCTGAAGGTAGTTGTGCTCATTCTACTAAAGCTAAATCTTCTACTTCTGCCCTAGCTAGAGAGGTTCTGCAAGAAGACATCTGCAAAGCAGCGACTTGGTCCCTCCTTCACACTTTTGCGAAACACTGCTATTTGGAATCTGAAGTGAGAAGGGATGATCACTTCACCTGCTCAGACTTTCAAAACTTCTTGGTCTTGTAAGGTATGCTCTTACCTCTGGGTGTCATACTGCTTGGGGAATCTATTCAAAGTTGAGGAATCATTTAGTAGATGTATCTATCAGAAGAACACATTACTTACCTTTAGTATTACTTTTTCTGGCAAGTACAAGATCTACCTGCAGCTTCCTCACCAACCCACCCTCCTTCTTGTTGTATTTATGATTTTCTATTCCAAAAATGTGTTTATAGTTTAAGATTATATTGCATATATCACATGGATATACATTTGATATATACTTATAGACATTACGATAATTGCACCTATCTTGGTTACATTAGTATCCTCTGTTAGCTTCGAAGGCTTGATACACTTTATGGCTCCAGTGATGTAACATGGTGCTGCGTGTGGGACTGAACTGGAGCCGACACCCCCTGCTGGCATGAGTATGGTATTGGAAAAAATATTTTCAGATCCATACTGGTGCCGGGGATATTCAAAAGATGAGTGTTAAAAATTGGTTTCTGGTTGGCAGAGTATACATCCTATCCAAGCAGGAACCACAATCCTAGTCAGGGTAAGTCAGATACTAGCAAACATTAACCTGTGCTCACCCTCTGGTAGCTTGGCACATAGCATGCAGGCTTAATTGTAAGCGGCAATGTGGAAAGTATTTACATCAAACAGTATTTACATCAAACAGTAACACAGTAAAAACACAGTAAAAACACCACAAAAAGACTCCACACCAGTTTAGAAAAATAGATTATTATACAAGACCAAAACAACAAAAATCCAATAAGTAAAAGTCTAGTTATAAAGTGTCAAAATAGCACTTAGAAGCAAATAGCTCTAAAGGGGTTTAACAGGGTTGTGCTGGACCGGGACATAGTCAAGTATTCAGGCAGGCTGCAATGGAGCGCAGGCTGGCTACAGACCCATGCATGGCCCACTGAGCAAAGTACCTTAATCCCTTGTTGCAGAACGAAATGTGAGGGGTGATGCATTAATGCTCTCCACACAGTTGAGGGTGCACTGAATTTCTCTACGCGGTAGTGGTGATGCATCTGTGCTGTGGATGAAACACAGATTCTGGAGTGCGGCGGTTCCGAAGGCGATGCGCCGGGGTAATCTGCGCTGAAGGCGATACAGGGATCTTCTCCACACTGTGGCAGCGATGTGTTGGTTCCTGATGCGGTGATTCTGGAGGTGATGTGGCAGTGCTGAGTGCAATGCACCAGTCCCAGACATCGCATCGGCGATGTAGCATCGATCCCGATCTTGCAGCAGGCAATGCATTGGTTCTGATTGCACAACGATCTGGATGCACAGATTCTTGTCAGGTGAACCACTTTAAACTCACTTCCAAGGGCCCTGGACTGCATTGGCACCACTTGGCAGAGCAAAACTTACAGCAAGTATAGTCCAGGTGCTGGGTTGAAGATTAAAGGTGAAGTCTTTGATATTCCTGAGACTTCAGCAACAAGAGGTAAGCCGACAAGCCCTTGGAGAAATTTAGGTTCAAGGATGTAGAGAGCCGGTCCAGTCCTTCACATTCCCAGACACTGGACAGTCACTCCTACAGCACAGCAGCTCTTCCTGGCAGGATGTCCTTAGTTCCAGTAGTGTTCTGAGTTGATAGGGTCAGAGGCCCATTACTTATATCCCATTTGTCCTTTGAAGTAGGGAGACGTCAAAGAGATGCTTTGAAGTGCACAAGACTCTGCCTTTCCTACCTTGGCTCCAAACTCACTCCAGGAGGGTATCCTTTGTTTAGGGACAGGATCCAGCCCTTTCATGTGCAGAGTGTCAGCTCTCCTCTCCCCTCCTGCTCAGGATGGCCCATGAACATGCTACTTTTCCTTTGTGTGTGTCTGTCTAGAGTGAATGCGGAAAGCCAGCTGTCACTGACCCCAGACGTGCATTCCAGAGACAGACCAAAAGGCACCAAATGGTTTAATTAAGAAAATTTTTACTTTCTAAAAGTGGCATTTTCTGAACTACGATTTAAAAACCATAGTCACCATAAGTTGAATTTTTAAATTGTGATTCCAGAGATACTAAATGTGGTTTTCCTAGCTTCTCCCAAGTGTAAACTGCACTTATAACATGTAATAAGTCCGTTCCAATGTTATCCTAGTGGACTGATAGGCCTTGCGCTAGTGAAAAACAAATTTAAGTGTATTTCACTACCAGGACATGTAAAACTTAAAAGCATATGTACCACTTTTTAAATACACTGCACCCTGCCCATGGGCTGTCCATGGCCTACCTAAGGGGTGACCTTTAAGTAATAAAAAGGTAGGCTTGTGTTTGGCCAAGTAGGTTAACTTGCCAGGTTGACAAGGCAGTTTAAAACTGCACGCACTTGCTCTGCAGTGGCAGGCCTGAGGCAGTTTAAAGTGCTACTCAAGTAGGTGGCACAATCAGTGCTGCAGGCCCACAAGTACTATTTAATATACAGCCCCTGGGCACAGATAGTGCACTTTATTTGGGATGTATAAGTAAATTAAATATACCAATTGCAGATTAACAATGTTACCATATTTTAGATAAAGAGCACATGCACTTTAGCACTGGTTAGCAGTGGTAAAGAGCTCAAAGTCCTAAAACCAGCAAAAAACAAAGTCAGTAAAACAGTCAAAAACAAGAGGTCAGAAGGCAAAAAGTTTGGGGAAACCATGCCAAGAATGCCAGGTCTAACAATGAGGAATGTAAAATTTCCTAATTTTCGTAATGGAAAGTTTCAATTCTATTAATGACTTAGAGGTGAGGATTATGCTTTACTTTATTTGCTTTATTTCATAATTTTACAAACAGCATCAATTTTATGATCAACCAAATAAAAAAAGCTAACATTACCAGAAGCACTTGATAACAACAATAATATCAACAACCAATCAGATATGAACTGTCCATATAAAGTCCATATAAAGTCTGTTGAAACTCCCTCTTTCTTCGTATGAATTATGCCTCTGCACGTTCCTCATGCATCCTGTTTGGAACCGTCAACCGTAAGAAGAAAGAGACCCATAAATAACTGTTCCTACAAAACAACCATCACCAAGCATAAACTTAACAATCAGCATTGGACTTCAGCAATAAGCATGCAACCAATCAACTTTGGACTTCAGCAACAAGCATGCAACCAATCAACTTTCGACTTCAACCAATAGGAAACAAGCAGAATGCAAAATACTTACTATTAACGGGGAAGATGGGGGGGTACACATCCGAGATCCCTTTCCGGGTGGGATAATCCTCACCTCCGAATCCTTAATAGAATTGAAACTTTCCATTATGAAAGTTTGGAAATTTTAATTTTATGTCAGGACCAGGGATGAGGATTATGCTAGTTCAAAGCTTGATCACCACCAATTGAGCCACGTCTGCCACCGGCTTAAGGTAGAATCTCTTACAGGTGGAATCTGATGGCCAATCCGCCACAGTCTCTAAACAGGCGCCTAGGCTCTAATATCGAGGGCCCTCATGCCCAAAAACCAGACATAAATGCATGGCCTGCTTTGCTGAAAGCTCTTCCAATGGCAAAGACCTGCTAGGTTGTCAGGATATAAATAGGTCAAGAATTGTTATAGGGATTCTGCACACACAGAGCTATGCACAGGATGATAGGACCTCGGAATATAGTGGTGAGCCAACCATAAACCTTAGCACCTAAAACCCCAACCCGACTAGCCTACGCGTCTCATTAGCAACAAGGTTACCAATGCTTAGACAACTCAGAACACGGTATCTCTCTCTCAGGACTCGCAGTAGCAAGAACACCCTTTCATCACTCACTCATACCTGTCCACAACATGCGTAAGAAGAGACACGGTATAGTTTAAAATGTTTATTTCAACTAACGTGCTCTAAGATACAGTACACGTGTCAGTACTATCAGCATAATGCATAAGAATAATATAAGCAGCATAGTTACAACACCATAGAATACAAACGGGGAAAGCATTTCATAAAGCAGTGCTCATATAGGGCTAAATGACCTTACCACCCTCCCCGTGCTAGTAGCTATTTTATTATAAAAATAGAAGACCTCTGGGCATTGTCTAGCGAACCCCCATACCTCAGTGTCTAGATGCAAAGTCTACATCGGCAGACAATCACAGCTCTTCTCCCTGGAAAGGTTTTCTCCAAGTGTCTCTAAAGCGGGAAAACCGCAATATTAAAAGCACACAAATTTCTCCATGGCAGCTGTACATAGTGTTATGTCTAGGTGCGAGGGACTGGCCAGATCAGCAAGAACAAGGGACGTTGTTTTTCGACCTTGTACATGTTGTGCAGACGTAGCCCAAAGGGAACAGGAGAAAAGGTGAAAGACAGAAAATGCAGACAGTTCTAAAATAACTTGGCAGGAGCAGAGGTCGGTAGAACAACGGCTCAGAGTAACGTGCGCAAAGAAAGGCATCATGGCAGCCAGGCCTAAGACAACGTAGCAAGGCAGGCCAGGAGGCCACAAACCACAAGACACCCTCCCCTGGACAGTCCATCGGCCAAGACAAAGGACGAAGACAGAGTTCAAATGTACCGAGCAGAACAGAAACGTCTATAGTGGATGCAGTCCCCATGAAGGACAACGAATGGGAGAGGGGGAAAATTTGTAGATGAAAATACAGCCAGTGAGGCAGTCCACAGTGAGCGAAGGCTATGTCAATCCAACAGAGTGTAAGTGCAGAAAAACGCCACACCTTCCAAGAGGACATCATTGGAATCGTCAGAAAACAATGACGCCATCCAGTCCATCAAATCAAAACTGCAGGAATGCTCCTCACAGGAGGGAGCATCAAAGAGCAATGCGGGACAACTTGCGTGGTACTCAATATAACTTTGTTGTAGGAGATTCTGAGCAGCCGCCCAGATATCCCATTGCGCCAAAATCCCCAGTGCAGCCGCAAGCGTCATGCAGCCTGCAGCGGAACAGTCCCATTCATGGGCCTCTAAGGGACCCACAAACCGAACAAAATCCGGAACAGACAACGACGTATTGGAGAGGCAACAATCCATGGTCCAGGTGAAAGGACAGTGGATGCAAGACATCACAGGTTGCACACAAGTGAAATACGCAAAGCGAAAAGAAAGTGTATAGGACACACTCAGTGTCGCCAACGGCAGGACGCCGAAACCAGCGAGGATGCGCTCACGGAGCAGCTGGAGTCGACCTGGGTCGAGAAGGGCCCATCGGGGAGCAGCCATTGCATAGAAAACAGACCAACAGCAGTACACCAGCCGCCAAGGCGAGGATCAATGGGAAGCCACCAAAGACGCTGGAAAAAATCGAATGAATAAAAGCCGGTATCACACCAAAAATAGTTTGGAAAGAGGTCACAAGGCCGGATCCCACAACCTTAAAAAAGTGTACCAGACCTTCAGTGCGAGATGCATTAAAAACACGGTGAATTAATTCCCCGAAATGTTGTGGGATGTTAGTGTTCAAAAGGGCCTGTATTTCATTGTGGGTACTCGCCACCTGGAGAATGAATGTCTCCCGGGCGGATGTGAGCATAACCTCCTGGTTCAATAATAGCGCCTTTATTCTGCTCAATTTATTGAAATCCGCCTTCATAGTAGGAATGGAAGGCCAAATAGAATTATCTACGATGTCGTGAGGGGGAGGAAAAAGCACATTCTTGCAGCAGACAACCCTGTGCGAAACCGTAACAATATAGGGTATGCCGGCCTGCATGCCACAGCAGTTTTCGGTATTCAAAAGCAAATAGCTACCATTAGTAAGCAAAGTAAAAGTAGGAGAAATAGCAGGAGCAGGAATACCCTTCAACACACGAGCAAGATTCGGAGCAGAAACATTACAAGCTCCGTGCAATTTAATGTGTTTGCAAATAAGGGAATGACCCACAGTTGAATCGCATGACTCCTCCGTGAGAAAAACTTCCTTCCCGTCTCTAAGGCATTTATACATGAAAGGCAGGGACCAAAGTTCATGCAGGAAGGCACTACCCAAGGGCTGGAAATGGCCCACAGGATAATGTTTCATACACGAAGTAAATTCAAATAAAGAAAAAGGCAAGGCGATAACCCCATGAACTAGCCACACAGCAGAATCCAATTCCGCCACAGAGAATGGTAAGGGCTCCACTTTCTCGATATGTAACAAAGTGTATGCCGCATCTTTCATGGACATGAACTGTTGTTTGTCAGTTAAATTAAACGGCAGAAATAAGGCAGTGGTGTTCAATAAATGCCAAGGAACTTTACCCAACTTAAGTGTTTGCAAAGTCCACGCAAACTGCATAACTGAACGTAATTGATTCTGACCATGGTACAACACAGAAACATCATCTTGTACAATATCAACAACAGAGGACACAATATTCTCTAACGTGTAAATGCGGGAAGACAGGGTATTAATACTATTGTCAACAACAGCAAGCACCTTTTCCAAATTTGCTTGGTCTATTTCCCGTAGACGGGAAGCAGCTTCCATTTGCGACAGCTTCCAGAGTTCATTATAAGCTTCATAAATGAATCTCTTAGGTCGTGGACCCCGAGGTCCCAGAATAAAGTCGGACAGATCAATGTTGCCTGATAGGAGGGATAAATGTTGTTTAACAGATTCTAGGGAAGAGTGCTGCAACCACTGTTTACATAATTTACCAACAGAATATGTTGTGACAGTACGGGAGTCAGAAAAACTAGGATCTGGCCTATCCTGTTTGTAGCCTGGGACTGAGTCGTGAAAACGCAGTTGGCACGCATTAGATGATATGGGCCAAGCCAACCAGGGTGACTGAACAAGCGTAGAAACATTAAACGAATTATTCTGGAAAAAAGCCTGCAAAGTTGCAAGGGACATATTAAAGTGCAAGCTATCGTTGGGAGTGGAAGACAGGGATGGAATTGAAGGTGCGTTTAATTGTTTGGTGGTAGCCAAACCCCAACACGTAGTCTAATAGATGGAAGTATTCAGAAATATAATTTGGGCAGGGATAAGGCAAGCACGGTGCAAGGCCTCGGTGCCTTGCACCTGCCATGGTTTTGAGCCCCATATTGATTTCAAATCTACAGTGTCCTTCCAGTACTCATAACCACCCACAGCTAAGGCGCTCAAAAAGGAACCCGAATATAGCAATTTGGTGTGGGTCAACATAATCTTCTGAGTGGATGGTGCGTTTAATTTAAAATAATAGGACCCAGGGTTCGATCTATTAAAATCTGTGAAATACGTAAATTTATTTCTAAGAGTCTGGGAGCTACCCGGTAAAGGGTTTGGACAATGTTCCCATTGGGTGTAGGCAAAAGGACTACGCAGTGCACTTGGTTTATGGACAAAGTGGTTGCCCCAATGCTGGTAGCAATACAAATCAGCATAATTTGCAGAATTCATGTACAGATCTTCAGCATTAAAGGAAGCATAATACTTTAAATCAGTAAACAAGGCTTCGACGGCATGCACATCCCAATCGTCAGAATGAATATTACTTTTTACGACATCACCCATCGAAACTCGAAGGACATTTGGTACATTAATCATTTCTGTCGGTCCATGTATTTGAAAATTTACCGCATCCCATACGATGCCATCAGCAACTGGAAAGGCTGAAATGTTCACAAATGTGTGGTCACGCTTCATGATGTGGGATGAAGAATGTGGAGCCAAAGTTCCAGCGACACTGTTCACAGCAGAGCTTTCTGGGAAATAGTGACCATTTATGAGCAGAAAAAACACTGTGACAAAGCCAATGGACATGAACCAAAAAATGAGGAACAGCACCAACCAGACGTATGTCCAGGGAGGAATCAAAAAATTGTCTCGGAACCAGGATACAAAAATACTGAACTTGGACGGGACAACTGATGAGGTGGAATCCGAATCAAAGGAATAACGTGTTGGGCTCAGTGGCGTTGTTGGTAGGTGTGCCACCGATTCGTTATCGGGATAGGTATACTCATTCTCGTCGATGCAGGGGGAGACAGGGTTTTCGAGTATACTTTCAGGCAAATAAACCATCTCAATCGTAACATCAGTGACCGTTCGGGCAGGAGGGCCACGAACACAAGTCCGGTAAATGGCAGGGCAAGAGACCGCTGGTGTAACACTATTCAGGATCGGCCAGATGTTGTAGCTTGACATTTTCCACTGAGATGTATCTGTTCTCCTTGCGACCAGGAAGCGGTGGTAAGATGACTGTACGTGTTCCCTTCAAGCCCAGGACTGGAACCGGTGCACGATAAGAGGGGCCGAATTCTTTCTTGTTCTCCACCTTCTCTCGAACCAGGTCTCCAATCTTCGGAAGCCAGCCGGCAACCGGAATCTGCAGAGCAGTGTCTGTGGCTGAAGGTAAATGTGCGACTGCAAGTTTGTCGCGGGCTTCTTGTAAGTCCTGTAACATAGTAGAATGGTTATCTACATCAAAGATGGCGGATTGCACCGCCATGTCTAGACCATCAAGGTCGGGCACAAACATTCTAATGCCAAAGAGCATTTCGTATGGGGTCCGCCCACCCAGAGGTCTTCTCGGGAGATTATTAAGTGCACGTTGTACAGTATACAAGTGGGCCAGCCAGTTCCTGCCAGTACCTAAGACTCTAGCTGTCAAGGATTGCTTTAAGTCACGGTTCATTCGTTCAACGATCGAGTTGCCCTCAGGCCGATACGGAGACGAAAATTTCACCCGCACCCCCAGTGAACCCATTGCGTCCTTGTAAGCCTTAGAGGCAAACGCTGGACCTTGGTCAGAATGGAAGGTGCCACAGGCGAAAATTCCCACAAAGACACGCAAATCCCTGATGACATTTCGAGCGTCAGCACTCCATTGTGGCCAGACCCAGATGAAACGTGTGCACGAGTCCACTGCCACTAAGATATATTTATAGGCAGTGTCCGAAGAAAATGGATCGCAGTGATCCAGGTAAACACACCCAAAGGGTCTGTTAGAAATGCAGAGCGGGGTCTGTGGTGGTCGTGTAACCGTGGAAGGCTTAATCTGTTGTCAAACGTCACAAGAAAGCACATAAGTATGGGTGTCTTTGTATATACCACGCCACCAGTAACGCTGCTGCAAGATGGAAACGGTCGCAGACACTCCAGCATGAGCCGAAGCCATGCCTTCGTGAGCAGCCGTTATCAAGGAAAATCTGCGGTCAGCGTTGGGGATCAGCCGATCACCAACGTCGGGTATTGTTACATAGGGAGCCTGTTCGGGACCTAACTGATAAGAATACTTGGAAGGAAAACCCCTAGGGTAATTAGCACCTTCTTTTATTGCAGCAATAGCTGCTAAAATATCAGTATCAATTTTAGACATGGATCTAGTAACTGCTGCAACTGAACACGTGACTACTGCTGATTTGGCAGCTTCATCTGCCAAACCGTTACCAACAGCGTGTGCGCCCACCCGCTGATGGCCAAGGGTGTGAACCACCTGTGTGAGTGGCAGACGTTGTCTCAATTCTGCCACCCGAACCCAAAGCATTTTATGCTTAATTGTGCTACCTTTGGCGTCTCTATAGTCGTTTTGCGACCAAAAGAACAGATTGGCATTGTAAGACTGAACACAGTAGTAAGAATCGCACACAATTAGAGTTGTCACATCTGGAGTAGCGAACTCAAGCGCAAGCACCAATGCGCGCAACTCGGCCAATTGTGCAGTACTGTCCCCGAGTGCCTGAGTGTGCACTACAGTAGATTTGAACTTTCCGTTCACAAAGGTACCTGCAACAATAGCACATGCGGCTGAATAAGCATGCTTGGACCCCGTGGCCGGTTGTGCCGAACCATCGGTATAGATCACGCATTCGTAATCCTCAAGCGGCAGCAAAGACAGAGGAGGAGGATGAACGAATTCATACTGTAAAAACTCCTGAGTCTGAAGAGACGAATCAAAAATAAAAGTGACATCCGGAGACGTCAAAGAGGTTGCCCATTGAATCCAACGGGGGTGCAAAGCTTTAGAGTTCGGAACACTTGCCTTTGTCACTGCCTTGAGGGCAGGATATGGTGTTACCACCAGAATGCGTTTTCCCTGTGCCAGGGCGCGTTCCTTAAGGATCGCCATCTGCACCGCAGTCAGAACTTTCTCCACAGATGAAAAGCGCATTTCCGCGGAAGTGTAAAGATGTGACTTGTACGCGATTGGAACTGTGTCACCTTCGTTAAAGGTTAAGTACGTGAAACCCACTGCCCCTGGAATTATTCTAATCACCAGGTTTGTGTGGTTGTCACGCGTCAACAAGAATTTAGACGCAAGAAGGTCTGTCTGCAAAGACTGCAGAATGGAGGTATGCTCCGGAAGCCAGCATGACTTCGAAAAGTTAGGTTGTATCAAGGCATACAGTGGCTTGATACGCTGGGCGTATTCGGGAATGTAAGTACGCCCGAAGTTCAGAAAACCCAGCAAAGACTGAAGTTTTTTCAGAGTAGTGGGAGGGCACAAAAGTGCACATTTCTCTAGGAAATGGGGGGCTAAGCCCTTACCTTCATTGTTGAGCTCGTAGCCCAAAAACAAAACGGTAAATTCAGCAATGTGAGATTTGGCAAAGTTAAACTTGTAACCTTGAACCGCAAATTCTAGAATAATGCGGTCTACTCGGGAGAGATGCGGGAATAATTCGTTGTCCGTCAGATAAATGTCATCAACGTACGAACATGCATCTGGGTCTATGCCGTCTAACAAAGAGACAACACGTGCAGCGAATACGCCTGGACTGTTCTTGTAGCCCATAGGTAAACGCCGGAATTGGAATAATTTACCACCGGATGTAAAAGCGCTCCATTGGCCACTCTCCGGGGCTAAGTTGTGCGTGTAGAATCCATTGGAGAGGTCAAGTGTCGTTTTATATTTTTTACAAACAAGACTGTCTACAAGCGCCAAACTGTGGGTATTTTGCACTGCAAAGGTCCGACAATGAGAGTTCAAATGTCGGTAATCCAAAACTAAGTGGTACGATCCATCGGGTTTAAAACCGCGAACAGGGGATTATTCATTGGTGATACACATGTTTCAATTACTCCCTGATATTCCAACTGAGTCAGAATTTTGGAAACGGGGCCTTTTGCTTCCCGTTTTATGGGATATTGGGGTTGTGGCTGGGGTAGGGACCGCAAAGGTATTTCATGGGGGGGAGAGTCTTCATCCCAGCCCACGTGGTTGCGGTATAACGCTGGAGCCAGGGACACAGCCCATTCAGCTGCAAGAGCCTCCGCTTTGTCCTTTGGGACATGTCGAGAAAAGCTCGGAAGGATTACCCCCTCCCCTTTACGCGCAGCAAGTACGAATGGGGGCGGCCAATCCGCCTCCGCTAACAAAATGTCGTACGAAGAAGTCAGATTTTCCCAAAAAATCCCTTTAATTACACGCTGTATATCACCTTCGATTTGAATGACAATATTAAATAGTCTATCAGGGGGTGCCACTCTGGTGTCTGCTGTCTCGACAGTAATGAATGTCTCAGTTGCTGTCGCCTCCACATGAGGACGTAGTGCCTCCCGCACTATGGTAACTTCCGCGGCGCTGTCTAGGAGGGTCACTGCCCACGTCCAATTCAGGAGTCTCGTTCTCACCGTCTGTGGCATATCTCGCTGTTACAGCGGCAACTTTCTTCTTCTGAAATTGTGGGCGAGAACGTTGAAATTCGTCTGCTTTCCCTCTGACCTGTTGTCGAGGTTGGTCTCGTCCCTGGGGAGTCTCTCGACCCCTTCCTCTATCCTGGCGATCTCCTCCACCGGCCTGCGAAGTTGTCTGTGCCTGTGAAGAACGAGGAGAAGGCGTAAAAGGGATCTGAAACCTATCTGGAGATTTAATTCGCGCCCTATCGCGCAAATCATAAGTGCGTTCAGAAGAGACGGAAACCGGGGATGCGCCTCTCGACCCCGGCCTCTTTTGTTGCTTACCCTGTTTTTTCAACCTCCAGCTCTTTTTAGTGAAGACTGGTTTCTCATCTTTCTCAGATTGAGTTTTTGGATGTTGTTGTTGCGATTGTGTTTGCGATTTGGCAAAAGGCTTAACTCCCAGGCTATTTCTGCCAATAGTTTTGTAAGCCTGGGCTATAATTTTCGGTAATTCGCGCGGCCTGTCCGGTTCTGGGACCAAAGCCAAAGCATTAGCTACTTGAAAGTTCACTGCATCGCCCTTGACATTCGCAAGGATCAACTCAGCTACTACGTCGAACACTCCCACCAGTCTCATCCCTAATTCCACAGCCGCTTCAGGGCCATGTTCATCCTGCACGCGTTTAATTACAGAGGGGAGAACCGTCATGGAAGGAGTGCCGAAACACTTCGCATATTCTGCTGCGAATACCCTACCCCAGTTGTTGCATTCTGCCAACTCGGGGACTAAGTCTTTTGGCAAACTAATCGTAAGAATTCTGTGTTTTTCCACTGGAGATGTGTTTGGAAAAACTGCCTCCAGCTGGTCAAATCTTTCTGCAAGCCAATAAGGAAAATCATCCTTATTTTGTGGGCGCTTGCCCATCACCGAATTCACCATGACAGGACTTATGGTCACTCCGCCTGTACCAGCTGGATGGGCTGCAACTCCAGGTGGGGCTCCCTGCATGTTGCCTGTAACATACTGCACTAAGGCTCGATGCACTCGCACTAAAGCCGAATACATGTTGCGCAGTTCCGCGACTGTTACCGTCATATATTGCGGATGTGGGGTATACCCGGCCAAGACAGGCCAAGTGGTCCCATCAATAGATAAGGGGCCTAAACGAACCGAAGTAACCGGTTGGGGGAGGGCGCCATCAAACCAAACACTGTGTTGCCAAGCCATGAGCGGTACTTCAATATTCCTATACGGTCTATAGTGATTAGGAACTACGGTGGCTTCATATTCATGGAACATATGGTCAGTCCCATCCACCGCCGGAAAGGTGACCCAAGAATAGAACACCTCAAAGTGGTAAGATGGATCGGCTTGAACCACAAAGATCAGATCGACACCCGCGTCAGGCACTCCATACACTGTTAAGTGAGCCCGTAGCGCTGCGCGGCTATGTGCCGCAATTTGAACAGCCATTTTAGGCTAGAAGTAGTCGACAATGCAAAATTAGGCAGCACAAATAGGAATTTAGTTAAGAAACCTTTTAACAACTTCAAGCTTGAAAGAACCTATAAAAACGTTAATATAGGAGGTATCACCATCACAGGCGCTTCCGGAAGCATCTGCGAAGGGAGTTGCGGACAAGCACAAGTACTACTCAAGCGTCTCGCAGATAAACAGCCCACTCGTTTGTCGCGCCATGTTATAGGGATTCTGCACACACAGAGCTATGCACAGGATGATAGGACCTCGGAATATAGTGGTGAGCCAACCATAAACCTTAGCACCTAAAACCCCAACCCGACTAGCCTTAGCGTCTCATTAGCAACAAGGTTACCAATGCTTAGACAACCCAGAACACGGTATCTCTCTCTCAGGACTCGGAGTAGCAAGAACACCCTTTTATCACTCACTCATACCTGTCCACAACGTGCGTAAGAAGAGACACGGTATAGTTTAAAATGTTTATTTCAACTAACGTGCTCTAAGATACAGTACACGTGTCAGTACTATCAGCATAATGCATAAGAATAATATAAGCAGCATAGTTACAACACCATAGAATACAAACGGGGAAAGCATTTCATAAAGCAGTGGATATAGGGCTAAATGACCTTACCACCCTCCCCGTGCAAGTAGCTATTTTATTATAAAAATAGAAGACCTCTGGGCATTGTCTAGCGAACCCCCATACCTCAGTGTCTAGATGCAAAGTCTACATCGGCAGACAATCACAGCTCTTCTCCCTGGAAAGGTTTTCTCCAAGTGTCTCTAAAGCGGGAAAACCGCAATATTAAAAGCACACAAATTTCTCCATGGCAGCTGTACATAGTGTTATGTCTAGGTGCGAGGGACTGGCCAGATCAGCAAGAACAAGGGACGTTGTTTTTCGACCTTGTACATGTTGTGCAGACGTAGCCCAAAGGGAACAGGAGAAAAGGTGAAAGACAGAAAATGCAGACAGTTCTAAAATAACTTGGCAGGAGCAGAGGTCGGTAGAACAACGGCTCAGAGTAACGTGCGCAAAGAAAGGCATCATGGCAGCCAGGCATAAGACAACGTAGCAAGGCAGGCCAGGAGGCCACAAACCACAAGACAGAATCTGATTAACACTCCAAAAAGCACAATAGCAGGGATCCATGGGAGAAGTGAATCTCACATAGCAATCTGAATAGAAAAGGATGTTCCCATACCGGGGGGGGGGGGAGGCGTCAATAGGGGCATGTCCCATAGAAATAGCAGAAAGGGAGGCATTAATCGACCGGTAAGCCAGACCATCCGAAGCCAGGCTGGAAAACATAATTTAGCACCTGCACTAAATTGGCGACCACTGGATTCACACCGTGTCACAGACAGCAACCCATCCATTTTGTAGGACTACCTGTAATGTTTGACTGTACTGCCACCCAAGCTTTGGACAACAGGATGTCAGCCTGTCTCAAAAGTCCTGGAATCTTCCAGCGTACCTGGTAATCTGCCATGCCATCAGGCCAAAGGAGCCCTTGATCATCATCCGATGCGGAATCTGATCCGGGTTCAGGAGCATAGTATGGAATATGGTTGGAAGGATCTGAGAATCCAAAGAAAGCTCCATCAGAACTTGAAACCAGACTTAAGGCTTCCAAATGGGCATTACAAGGACTGCCGCTGCCTGCTGTCTCCGCACATGGGCCGAACCCCTTGGGATCGTTGAGGATGAGGGAAAAGCATAGCCTCTCTCCTGACTCCAATTTTGTAAGAATGCATTGGTCGCCACTGCCTGCAGGTTCAGTCTACAGCTGTAGAACCTGACCAACTGGTGGTCCAGACAGGAGACAAACTAGTCCACCAAGAACAGACCCCACCTGTCCGAGATCATTGAGAAAATCTGAGGGTTCAGCTTTCACTGGCTCGAATCCTGGAAGAGGCGAGAGTGAAAGTCCACCACTTGATTTGCCTTATTGGGAGGATACTCTTCTGTGACAGATATGTGATGGTTTAGGCAGTGCTGCCAAAGTTCAGGGCTTTGGATTTTGTTCCTCCCAGATGGTTGATGTAAAGCACTGCCAACACATTGTCCATCTTGATGGGGATGTAGAGTTGGATCCTGTCCTTGGTCCATCATCGAAATGCAAAGGAGCCGGCGAGGAGTTCCAAACAATTGATATATAGCCTCTGTTCTTCTGACCAGTTTTTATCCTGTGGATAGTTTCACACATCTCTGGCCCCAGCCTAATCTGCTGGTGTTGAACTCTATGACGAGTTCTGGGGTGGAATCGGAGATCGCGCTCCCATTCCAGGTTTCCATGTGGGAAAGCCACCAATGAGGGAACTAACTGGGAGTAAGTTAGCAACTTCTGCAAATGGTGTGCTTTGAAGCGTTGTAACTGATAATGTAGAGGGCATGGGAAGATCACCTGGTTGGACGATGAACATAATCCCTCCTTATGAGTAATTTGCCACAGTGATGTGTGCTGCCTGGAGAGAGTTTTCCGCAATTTGTGTTAGATTTTTACCAATTTTTGAGATGGAAAGCTCAAGGAGGCCATGGCAGAATCTATCACAAACCCAGGAATGTCATTTTTTGAGAGTCAGGATTTACTTTTTCTCATTGAATACAAACTCCAAGCCTTCTAGAAGGTTTACCGCTGTATGTAGTTGACGGGACAGTTTCCTGAGGCACGTGCCCAATTATAGAGTGTAATGTAAATAGACAATAATCTGCATCCCCTGCACTCGCAGATGTTATACAACCAGCTGTAGGATCTTCGTGCAGCACCAAGGGGCCAACGATAGCTTGAATGGCACTGTGGTGAACACAAACATCTGGTGGCGCCACACAAACTGCAGGAACCATCAGTAGGGGGAAAGATATTTTTAGGGATTTAGGGATTGTCAGGTAAGCACCTTTTAGGTCCAGATGCACCATCCAATCGAAAGGTCGCAGGATGGGCCAAAGGAGATGAATACCCTTCATCTTGAAGAGGTGCTAAACCAGCCATTCATTAAACTCCCTAAGATTGATGACCGATCTTGATCCACCGCCACTTTTGTCGACCAAGAACAGGTTACTGATAAAGCCATTGGGGTGAGGCATAGACGAGCAAATGGCCCCTTTGTCTAAGAGGGCCTCAACCTCCATGTCTATTAGTCTGACAGCCTGCAAACAGAAATTGATTGAACGCAAGTGGAATTCTTCATGGAGGGAACCATAAACTTGATCTGAAAACCTAGACTGTCTTTAAGACCCAGGCATCTGTTGTGATGGATACCCAGTGTGGAAAACATTTGCCAGCTAGCCCCCTACTTTTTGGGGGGGAAGAAAGGCAAACACTCACTGCTGGTGGAGGGGTGGATGGTTTGCCCCTCAAAGCCTCCTCCGCCATGTAGCTGCTGGCCCCTGGTGGGGTAGATCTTCGCGATGTGAGATTAGTTTTGTCATTGGCTGTGCTTTGAGCCTTGTCCCCTGTAGGGAATTTGGGAAGAGAAACAGCCGGGCGAGTGGCCCTTATCTGATAGAGAGTTCCAGCCACAGATTCCTTACCTTTGAATTTCCCCAGGTGTCATGTTGGATCCAGAAGATTTTTTGTGAGCAGTACACCTGCGCACTGGTAGGAGGCATCGATCAGCTCCACATCCGTCGTCAGCATTGTACCTGCCAGAAGTGACAGTGTGGTACCTATATAGGAGCGCCTAAGCGCACTAATGTCAGTTCTTTTCTTTCCACGTTAGCCAACGCTGATCCAGAGAAGAGCTACCCCTCAGTCCCTATTTAACTGGATTTTTATGACATTTTGTCTACAGTTTTTGAAGTTTCTCCTCCTGGTGTGACGAAGATGTCATTGCGCAAGATGGGATTCATCCCCTGCAGGGCCTGTCACTGCTCAATGTCGATGATGGACCCGCACCTCATCTATCTGTGGTGTTTGGAGCGCGACCATGCCTTAAAGTCATTCTCCAATTGCCAGGCCTAGACCCCAACGGTTTTGAGGAAGCGGTCCCTAAAGCTCATGGCAGCCCGGCATACGACTCCCTGCAAGTCAAGGTCCCGTTCGAGAGGAAGGTTCTGGGAGCATTGACATTCTAGGCCTCGTTACTTGGAACCAGCGCCTGGCCCGACTCAACACCTCCCCGACTATCTGAGAGCTGGAGTGCCGTCTCCACAGCTCAAAGAGTTCTACGAGGCCATGCATCTCACATTTCGGCATCCCGACCCCATTGGCGAGCCTTCAGGGTCCGTGGAGCGTGAGGGGTCCCCACCTGGCAGCTCCGGACCCTGCTACAGTGGACCACCAAGGATCCATTTCTGGATCTGAACCAGCACTAGTCGTAGCACCTCAACCATCCCCGATGCAGGGCCTGATGCCAACTCTCCTGACGCGCCGCCACCCACCAGCGGCATCATCCCCACTTTCATCCCTGACACAGAGCCGGATGGGTGTCGCCCGACTCCAACAGGAGCCTTGCCTCCTAGATCGGAGCCTGAGCCCTATTCCCTTGGGCTAAGCCTCATGGAAGACTGGAAGGGGTCGCTGGGCTGTTTGGAATGCCAGCCCTATCAGGAAGACCCAAATATAGGCTAGTGTGAGGAAGTGGATGAAGCCAGTGGACTGGATACTTCTCCAGATACTGACATACTTTCTCCTCCTACCGTGGCTATGGAGGAGGGAGCCTCCTATGCAATGGTGGTACGGAGTGCAGCTGAGGTCCTTGACTTTCAGCTGCCCTCAGTGGCAGTCAAGACTAACATTTTGACAGAGGTGCTGCAATTGTAAGTGTCTATGTCTGAACCCCTGCTCCCATTCAATGATGCCCTCACTGACATCCTTTTAGCGCCTGGTCCAAACCAAGCACAGGGGCTCCTGAGAATAGGACAATTGCCCACCACCAGCGCTCTGCACCTGGGGACCCAAATGTCCTCACCCAACACCCTACCCCTCAGAGCTTGGTGGTACAAGCCTCAACATCCCCAGGCGCATTCCCTACCACTCCCCGGATAGTGAATCCAAGAGGCTGGGCTCATTTGGGAAGAAGATGTTTTCTTCTGCTTGCCCGTCATTGCGGTCCATGAACACTGCATGCCTGTTGGGACATCTCTCCCACGCTCTGTGGTACATGGTTGCACAAGTGCTGGCCACAGGTCACGGAGGAGGCCTGGCCCAATTTTATCCCAAGCTGTCATCAACGGAAGAGATGCAGCAAAATTCACAATCAAATGTGGACTTGACGAATCGGACTCACTGGGCAGAGCGGTTTCCACAGCAGTGGCCCTGATGTGCCATGCCTGTTTGTGTCCGACTAGCTTTTTGGGTGACGTCCAGGCTTCCCTTATGGATATGCCCATTGACGGCACTCGTCTCTTCGGATTCAAGACGGATTCAGTGCTCAAGCCCTTCAAGGACTCTTAGGCTACGGTCAGGTCCTTGGGACTCTCTGCACCCCACGTCAGCCCCAATCCCCCTTTCACTCCTTTTGTGGCTCCGGAAGAGGTTTCGAGCCACGTCAATTCCCTCTTAGCCACCATGCCATGCATGCTCCCCAGCCTTTGCGTGAACAAGGGTGTGGTACCCACAGACCTCTTGGGTCAGGTGGCCAGCGGTCGGGTCAGTCCGCCACCTACCTACTGCAACAACCTCCAAACCCTCATAAACTGCCCCTTTACCACCATGGGCACCCAGTTTTCACCATCACCTGCCCCACTGGCAGTCCATAACATCGGATAGGTGGGTTTTGCAGATTGCCTGAAGGGGCTACTCCCTCTCCTTAGAGACTACCCCTCACCCCATGCCACCATCTCAAGAGCAGCTGACAAAGGATAATCTGCCCCTTCTCTGCAAAGAGGTCATGGCTTTCATGGCTAAGGGAGCAATAGAGAGGGTTCCTGTACAAGACGTAGGCTGTGGTTGCTATTCCCGCTACTTTCTGGTTCCCAAAGAGGACAAAGGCCATCATCCTATTGTAGATCTTCAAGCCCTCAATCTCTTCCTCAAGAAGGAAAAATTAAAAATGCTCATGTTGGCTCAGATCTTGTCTACCCTGGACCCAAGAGACTGGATGGTAGCATTGGACTTGCAGGACCCCTTCACATTCCCGTCCTGCCTGTCTACCGGCGCTCTCTGCGGCTTACGTGAGGCCACAACAAGCATTTTCAGTACACCGTGCTCCTCTTTGGCCTTACCAGCGCCCCTTTGGTGTTCATCAAGGTGATGGCGATGGTTGCAGCTCCTCTGTGGAGATCAGGGGTGGCAGTCTTCCCCTATCTCAACGACTGGCTGATGAAGGCAGGCTTGCCCAAGGCTGTCGTCTCCCCCCTCCACACTACAGTGAACCTCCTGCACTCACTGAGGTTCACTATAAACATGGTGAAGTCACACCTGAATCCCTCTCAGATGCTCCCTTTTATCAGAGCTGTTCTGTCACAGTGCAGTTTCAGGCCTATCCAGCGAGCTGCAAGTCCAGGATATTCAGGCTATGATACCGATGGCCCAGCCTCTATCCTGGGTTCTGGTGAGTCTGACTCGGAGGCTGCTGGGTCTCATGGCCTTCTGCATTCTGCTCGTGATACATGCTAGATGGTATATGCAGGCTCTGCAGTGGGACCTGAAGTTCCAGTGGGTGCAGCATCAGGGGAATCTCTCCGACGTGGTCCATATCTCAGAGGGAACTGCAAAAGATCTGGAGTGGTGTCTAATTAAAGGTGATTGGGTCAGAGGCAGACCCCTCTCCCTTCCCTAACCAGATCTGACAGTAGTGACAGAGGTGTCACCCCTGAGATGGGGTGGCGATCTGGGAGAGGTGGAGATCAGAGGACTCTGGTCTCCTGAGGGATCCAGAATTCACATCAACATACTGGAGCTCTGTGCAATCTGACTGGCATTGAAAGTCTTTCTACCCTCCATCAAGAGAAGCCTAGTGTAGGTGTTTACGGACAACACCACTGCCATGCGGTACTGTAACAAATAGGGCAGAGTGGGGTTGTGGATCCTTTCTCAAAAGGCCCTGCATCTCTGGACATGGTTTGAACGGCAGTGCATACGCCTGGTGGTTCAGCACCTGGAGGGCTTTTTTTTGGCATATATATAACATTCAAACATTAGGCCAGAGTATTCACATGTTTTGAAATAGAGAAGGAAAGAGTATGTCGGTATAGGTAGGCCCCGAAAACTAAAGTACAATAAAATAATTGCAGCATAGTGTTGAACAGGAGATTTTCCTACGGATAATGAATCAATCACACCTTTTATTTCTGGTTCGTCTAATCTTCTATGTTAACATTATATCTGGTTACAACACATCCTAATTTTCACTCAGATAATGTCTATACATGCTATAGCGATTTGTGTCAGAACATAGGTTATCTGTAGTGTCCTACCGGGTTTTGAACATACAAATGAATGAATTGTTAACTTAGCAGGGCAATTATCCATATCAGCTTGTCTGGTTTGGCTCTGGAGATACTAGGGGGAAGTTGGTAAGATGTTGTCACATTTAGATCTCAAATATCCTAGCAGCATTCCCCAAATGTCTTTAGGGCAAGATTTCAGCGGCATCATGTCCCAGTAGTGAGAAAGTTAGTCACTAAAGTAGACCGCATCTTGGAGCCAGTCCTTCTCTTTCGGCACCTGCCGTCTGCCCCAAGCCATAGCCACTCTACGTTTGGCCAGGAGCATGGCCACCAGTCTGCGGCTTTCAGGTCGTACCGCCTTTACATAGCTCAGGAGCCCAAACAATGGTGTGCATTCAATACGTAACTCCACTATGGCCTAGACAGCCATAAATACAGTGGACCAATATTTTGCGATTCTGGGGCAGGGCCAGGCGCAAAAAGTCCGCTCCAGGGGCACCGCATCTGAGGCAGTTATTGGTGTCAGTCAGTCCAAGTTTGTATAATTGCGATGGGGTGCGATATAGTCTGTGCAGGAATTTAAAGTGTATTAACCTGTGTCTGTAGTTCGGGGATAGCCATCCATTTGTCCGCAACAAAATTCCAAGTGTGCATCTGTGAATTCTGGGCCAAGGTCCGTTTCCCATCGTGATTTAGCCCGTAGTTCTATTTTGGGTGTGTTCTGTTGTACCCCCGAGTATAGACGTGTTATCAGTTTTCGTGCTGAGGGTGAGCTAATCATGTGTTCTAATATTGGAAGTGTTTGCGGCTGCGTCGGAAATTATTAATTCCCTTCGCAGCTTGAAGCCCTGATTTGATACTATGGTAGTGTGTCAAATATGCTCGCCCGATGAGTGTCAACTGAAGGAGGTGTTTCGGGGGGACCGCATCTCCTGGGTATATGTCGGCAAACGTGTGGAGATTCAGTAGCTTCGCTCTTTGTAGAGCTCCAGCCTCCTGGAGTGGAGGCAACTTGGGGTTGTACCAGAGTGGAATAGATGGTGCATATAATTGTGGAAGTCCTGTCCTTTTTCTTATTCCCTCCTATGCCCATCTGACATATTCTACTGTATTTATTTCTCCGTGTGGCACCTTGTATGGGGCGTAAAGTGAAGTATCAAGAGGGAGTGGAGTGGCACGGTCTTGTTCAATCGCCATGTGTGGTTGGAAAGGGGTAGGGTGTATCCAAAAATGCAAGAATTACACCTGCATGCAATGAGCTTATAGCGCCAAGTCTGGCGCACCCAACCCACCCCGTGCAAGGGGCAGGGTGAGAACCACCCAGGAAATGCGCTGCTGTCCTCCCACCCAGGCCAGAGATATCAGGTAGGAGCGGAGTTGTCGGAAAAATGTGCTGGTGAGTGGCAGGGGAATGTTTTGAAATAGATATAAGAACTTCGGTAAAATGATTATCTTGGCGATAGCAATGCGACCGACCAAGGATATGGGGAGCTTGGACCACATAGGATCCTACTTTCAAGCCAGTCAACAGCCTGACCAAAATTAATAGTCCATAGTTCTTGTGTGTTGCAGCTAACCCACACCTGGAGGGCTCTTTGAATGCCAGGGCAGACAAACTCGGCCGATGCCTAGCATATCATGAATGGCGTCTCCACACGGAGGAGGCACACTGTCTCTTTCAGCAGAGGGGAGCACCTTGGATAGATCTCTTTGCCTCTGCCGAGAACGTGCAATGTCACCAGTTTTGGCGTGCTGAAGTTTCCATGGCGGAACTCTCCCAGAGTTCTCAAGACGATCAAGAACGACAGACCCAAGTCATCCTTGTGTCTGAGGACTGAGTGTGGAGATTTTGGTATCCCAAGCTAGTGAGCATGGTCATCAATACTCAGGTCAAGCTGCCCATTCGGGAAAATCAGTTAAACGAAATTAAAGATAGAGAGAAGGGGAAGTTTGTTCGTCTTCCCTGTACTATATCATTTCAAAACATAAAGAACAAACTTGCTACTAGCCTAACTTTGGTGCTTTTATTGTCTCTTAATCCTTATAGAAAAGGAACCCTTGGGTTGTGCTTAAAGAACCCTCACTCACCAAGCTAGTTGGTGACATGCTTCATCATTGGGTTCCCACCTTGGGTGCTAAGTGCCCCCACGATGTGCTTGGATGCGAGATTTACAGCGGTGCTGGTTTTTTGGGAAGTGAAGCAAGTGCAAGTGATTAAAATTTGTCTCAAGGTCTACCAGCTGTAATGGTACTTTATTCAATGGTGGCCTTGGGCAAGTTTAAAAACGTTGGGGATATTTTTAGGATTCAATGGTCCTCTTACATATCCCTTATTGTGTTAATAATACTAACTTGGCCCCAGGCCAAACCAGCCTGACACTCTGCCGAACCAGGAAGTGGTTCCAGGAGGGGCGGCCGTGTTGGCACGAATTGCCAACCTAGTTGTCCTGCATCATGACTGAAGCGAGGATGCAGCGCTCGCTGACATACTACATTTGAAGTGCCACCTGGGGCCAAGACGGTAATATTCAGGCCCCGGTGATGTTCCTTAGGTGAATCAGCCAGGAGAATATTTTGGAGGTGTGAGTACGGCATAGCCGTGGGTTGCCCACATAGCAAACACAAGGAAATGATGGACGGAGCGCTGAAACTTTTCAGTCACTCACCCCCAGTCACAGATCAAGGTTGAATCCATCATTGTTCTTTAGCTCACTTCGCCACCCCAGTTCAGACACAGCTATATGCAAATCAGTCTTGACCCTGTGCCTCATGGGAACAGTTCAGCCCGAACTGCCAAGCCATGTCTTCCCTGGACCGGAAACAAGCATCTGGGACCGGTTTCGGGCTAACAGCCCTCATCAGCCAGGCTAGCTTGATTCCAGTGGCAAAGTGAGCAAGGGACCCACGTCTGGGCATACCCTGCCAACTTAGGGCAAACAAAGCAAACACAAGGAGATGATGGACGGAGCGCTGAAACTTTTCAGTCACTCACCCCCAGTCACAGCTCTGGGTTGAATCCATCATCGTTCTTTAGCTCACTTCGCCACCCCAGTTCAGACACAGCTATATGCAAATCAGTCTTGACCCTGTGCCTCATGGGAACAGTTCAGCCCTAACTGCCAAGCCATGTCTTCCCTGGACCGGAAACAAGTACGTGGCACACTTGTTCTCTGCTTGTGCTTTTATATAGAAGCATGATTTGATGACCATGATTTATGGGTTTTCTGTCTCTTAGAGTGTAACTACAGGCAGACCTTCCCACTGGAGGACCTACGAAGCCAACGTTTGGCTTCATTCTTGTATGCAATAGCTTTGAATTAAGTATGTATGTATCAGTGTGTTGATTTACATCACCTGGATCACTGTTCAATTAGATGTGCGTACCTCAGCAATTCATTAAATTCCTAGTTCACAGGAACTTTTACTTAGAGGTGTTTTTCTTAAAATATGAAAGTAAATATACAGTGCGCTTTGCCTAATTGCACCAGTGTAAGAGCCTGGTGAATTATGATTGTGTTTCTGTCCACCTTTGGCAGGTTAACCCTCTTATCATTATATATTACAGGTTTACAAACAGTGTCTCTAAGTAGGTGATATACCCCTTTTTTTATTCACATGCAGAGTGTGTGCCATTAATTTACGACTGTACGATTTGAGGAGTGGACAGGGAATTCTATCCTTGGTCCTGAAGAAAAGCCATGGGGATTGGCTTGAAACATGCATACCTATAGAAAGAAGGGCACATTGTATCCTATACTTTCTAATTCTCCCCATTTTTTAACCTTATCACCTAGGGTACAGAATAAAAATATTATTTACCCACTAGGCAGGTATTTTTAACCTCCCACTTTACTACAAAACCTCTCCTACGCCTATTCCTTCTCATATGCATGAATATACCCCTTAAGGGCTGCTGCGTATTTCACCAGTCGCTGCATGCCTCACTCTGCAGCAGAACGGGATGGACCCTATGATGAAGCATGCCGCCAAGGGGTAACCCTGGTGGGTGAAGGTTTTATAAAGAAAACCAAGAGTTTTCCTTCTATCCTGTGGAGGGTTAGCACGTGTGTATATATATATATATATCCACACACACACACACACATACGGAAGGGCTCTATATTTTTTGACAATATATGACATCAGGAGGATGAGCCCTTCTGGTGATTCCTTTTGTCTCCCTTTTTCCCTCTTTTTGAGTAGATCTAGTTTCTACCAGATTAGTCTTACCTCAGGTAAGTAAGTTGTTCATCATGACCAGCCCCTTGGAAAACCCAAGGGTTGAAGATCCTACTAATTGAAGTTTGAGCCTTATTTAGGGGTGTGAATGTTACCACAAACTTCCTCAACTCTTTAATGAAAGGGTCACCAAAAAGACCACCCTGGGCCACTGCCCCCACTTCCGAGGATGCAAGGTCTCCCAACTTCCGGTCCTCCTTGATGAGCAACGAGAGGTGGTGTTCTGTGGTTAGCACGCAGTTGTCATTTCCCCAAGAAATGACTGCCTGCTGCACCCAGCCAGAGAGGACTTCAGATGAGATTAGGGATATCTTGGCTTCCTCAGACTTATCAAAAAAAATTGTAAGCGGACCTACAACATCCAGTAGTTTGTCTTGGCAAGAGCGCCAAGAAATATTGATTCCCTTTTTGGGGTCTCTAACAAACTTTGCCAGGAATGTGGCCATCCTAGGGTCAGCGTTCAGGGTAAGGGCAACCTTTCCCTTCAAAGAAGAGCAAGATTATTCTGCCCGGAGGTGGCTGCGAGCCTTCTTCTCGCGCATGGCTAGGCCACCTTATCCACTGTAGCATTTAGGGTGCATGATATTGTTGGGTCCAGCGTATCTGCCATTGTGTCAGAGGAGCAGTGTCCCAGGGAAGGGAATGAATCAGATGATGGACACCATGAGCTGGAGAGACCCACCTCCTCCTCAGAATCCCCATGGAAGTCTTCCCCATCTGGGATATTGCCAGGCCCGGACTGGCCATAGCGGGCATCAGGCATTTCCCCAATGGTCTCCCAGGATGGGGGCCAGTTTTGGGCCCCTGGGGGGCCGTTTTTGCAGCATAGCTGTAATATTGGACCCTGTGACAAAATCGGTCGAAACCGGCCCTGGCAAACATCTCGGCAGCACCACCAACCCCCCCAGGGGGGCGGCCGAGCACTTTGCCAGGGCCAGTTTTGGTTCCCAGTCCGGCCCTGGGTATTGGGCGAGTCGGACTTGGCAGGCTCTGAAAAACCATCAGAGGACCTGCCTAAGGGCTTAGCTTGGACCAGAAAAGACCTCTTTAAACAATCAAATGCATCGTGATCCAATCTGGCTTTTCATTTTCTCATTTGGTTTAGAGGAACCAGAGGAGGGACTGGTATCCCCAGGGGTCCAAAGCTCTGATGTCTGTTCTGGGAGCCTTGGTACAGTCATGTGCTATTTGCCTTGATAGGCACTATTCCAGGGGAGCCATAGCATCAGGAACTGCCCTATATATAGAGGCATCTACTGCCTTGTAAATGTCATCATCCCAGGGGCAGAAGGAGGGCCTCCTCCTCCCTATAAGTGCTTTCTGGTGTCTGCATGACATTTGTACTGAGATCTATAATCAATCAGGCGCAGTGCTGCCTAATGTGGCACTGGGTAGCCCAGTAGAGTATATATAGAGATAAAGGGCCTCACGATTCAAGGGTCTAAACCTGGGGACACTCCTCCGACTGTAGTTCACTGGGGAATTAGCCTAGGAACGTATCCCCACCAAGGCCTGCACAGCCACTTAATTCAATACAGACTCCACAAGGCGTCAAATGGGAATATTACAGACCTCCTGGGGTGTCCAGAACAATTGAGGAAATAAATATACAGACCTCAACACGAGCCATCTGTCTCCAGGCTGCAGGACAAGCCTCAGACAGCTCCCACGGCACGCGCCCCCATAACTGGTTCAGGGAAGTTGAATGATGCATGTTGTACAGTGCAAGAGCCACTCTGGTTGGGCCCTGCAGTGCTGCCTAGCGAGCGGAAGACCGCACCGCGCTCGCGGTCCCACTGTAAGTAAAGGGATTAATGGTTGCAGAAGGAGTGCAATAGAACTCCAGCGGCCTGTCAACACACAATACCCAAAACCTGATAATGATAACACGCACAAAGTGAACAATACCATCAAAGTCAAACCAAGCCATACACATGAAGGAGAGAACAGGGAGCATGGGAATTATCTGCGGCTGCTGAACAGCGAAGAAAGAGGGAGCTTCAACAGAGACAAAGGACTTTATATGGACTGTATATATCTGATTGGTTGATTGTAAAATGGCTGCTATTTGTGAAATGATGTAGTAAAGCGAAGGAAGTAAAGCATAATCCTCGCCTGTGGTTCTGAAGTATAATCTGCAGGAAAATTATGTATTCACCAGAAGAAAAACAATGCCGCAGGTAAGTAACTTTTGATCATGTCTCTTTTGTTTTTTCTGTTCCTTAACCTCACTTTCTCCGTAGCCATTCTGTCTTGGTTCCATGTTTTTTGAAGTAAGCTTGATGTGTGCAGACTCTCCTTGTACTTTGTTTCTTTATTGATACTTCTATTATTACATTCCTCAGTCAGAGTGTACCTCAATTTTTATAACTGAAACGTTCTCATTGTTTTGTCTTCCAGTGCTAATAGAGAAGCTCTTTTAACAGTTGCAGAAAATAAAGTCCAAGAACTCGTAAGATTACCCTGCTTGAAACTAAATATCTTAGTCAATATCCAATCATATTATGTATGCATTAGGAGGTACTAGTCCCTTATTTGCATGCATGTGCGACTGTCAGATATCTTTACACTGTTTAAAGTTGTATTTTATAAGCCCACTACAGACTTCAACAATTCCTTTATGAGAGAGCTTCCTGTAGGACACTGATTCCCTATTACCTAATTAGAAAAATGATTATCTCTGCTTTCAAACCATTGTATGCATTTTCTGGGTTTACATTAACTCACCTACCATTTGATAGAAAGACAACATAATGTATTCTATATCATGTTATCATCATGGATATTCAAAAACAGTCAAGCAGGATTCAGAAAAAACTACAGCACCAAAATAGCACTCATCGCGGCGACCAACCACTTTCGAATCATCCTGGACTGAGGAGAAACAGCAGCGCTTATCCTGCTTGACCTCTCTGATGCCTTAAAAACTGTCTCCCATAACACCCTATCAGAAGACTCCACAAGTCTGGCATACAAGGATAAGCTCTCAAATGGAGAAAGAACCCAAAGGGTCAGGTTGCCACCCTTCACATCAGAGAACAAGAAAATGATATGCAGAGTCCCACAGGGATCATCCCTCATCCCCACTCATTTCAACATTTACATGACACTGCTCGCGAACATTATCCTATTACAAGACATCACCGTCATCCACTATGCTGATGACACCTTACTCATCCTCTCCCTGACGGACAAGACAACCGAAACCAGTACCAACTTCACCAACTGCATGACCATGGTAGCTGATTGGATGTGAACCAAGTGGCTGAAGCTCAACTCTGACAAGTCGCAAGTACTGCTCTTTTGGCAACAAGACCTCCCCATGGGCCTTCACCTCGTGGCTGTCGGAGTTAGGACAAACACCCACAGACCACGCCAGAAATCTAGGGATCATCCTAGACGTCAAGCTCAACATGATAATTCAAGTCAATGCAGTGTACACCTCCTGCTTACACATCCTACGAATGCTGCAAAAGATCTTCAAATGGATGCCTCAGAGCACCAGAGAACAATCACACAAGCACTCATCACCAGCAGGCTGGACTACAGCAACACTCCCTATGCCGAAATCTCCAACCAACTCCTAAAAAGAGCCCAGACCATCCAGAACACCACTGCAAGACTCAAACATGACCTTCCACACCACACCTACATCACACTGTGCCTCAGGAAGCTTTACTGGCTCCCCCTTCACAAGTGTAGCCAATTCAAAATTCTCATGCACACATACAATGTCCTACAAAACACAGGATTAGAAAACCTGAACACGCGCATACACATTCACCAACCAACCAGACACCTACTCTCTACCTCACTGTCACTCGCACACATTCCCCACAACACACTTAAGACATAAAACAACCTCCCTCTTCTGGAGTTCTACAAGAAGCTGAAAACCTTGCTCTTTGTATTTTATTATTTATTTGAAAAGTTTTATAAAGCAAGAACATGACCCGACAGGGTATCAGAGCACTGTACATCGTCGCCCGCTTTAGGCTAGAGGGGGAAGATATAATCAAAATCAACGTAACAACAGTAAAAGCAGATTGCAGACAACAGTGTGTTGCACGAAAAGTAGCTTGCAATGAAGGACAGGTAGCACATAAGATGTGAGCAGCATTTAAAAAAGCAAGTGATGTTACAAAGCTATTGACTCACAATTCTATTCATGATCGAGCCTAAAATTACTGACCCGGTCGGTACCAAAGCAATGTACAACAACGTCTGCTGGTTAAACTTTAGCAGGTAGAAAACCCTAGAAAACTATGCAAAAACATTAAAAGCATAAAAGGCAAATGGATATGAACATCAGCATAATGAATAGTAAGCAGATTGCATCGAGGTAGGGGAGGACAAGGTTAAAGGGTCATCTCAAAAGTTTAAAAAGTTACAGAACTATTGTCTCCAGTGGCTATTGATGAGCAGGCGTTTGACTTCCTTTTTTAAAGGAGGAGGATGAAGAGATTGTTCTGATTTCTGGCGGGAGAGCATTCCATATTCTCGGTGCAAGACCGGAGAAAGCGCTGTTGTAAATTCTCTTCTTTTTGAACTTTGGGGGTTTCAGAAGTAGAGTGTTTGTACTTCTTAGAGTCCGATTCCCACCCGATAGTTCTAGTTTATTTGTTAGGTAAGAGGGTGTGTTATGGTGCAGAGCGTTGTAAGTCAAGCAAGCTATCTTATACTTGATCCTTGCGTCAATGGACAGCCAGTTCAGATGGCATAGATCAGGTGTGATGTGGTCACGCTTTCTTGAACCGGTGATGAGTCTGGCAGCAGAGTTCAGATTGGCTCTTAAAGGTGCCAGGTTGGATTTGTGGAGTCCAGCCAGGGTCGCGATTAAGTATTCTAAGCGGGAGATCACCAGGGACTGGACAGCTTATTGCAGGTCAGAGGGTGGCAGGAACCTTTTGATTTTCCTTAAAGTGCAGGGTTCGTAATTGGCTCCTCTTATTGTAGCACTGATGTGATCCTGCATATTTAGGCATTTGTCCAGAATTAGGCAAAGTGATCTAGTAGAGTTAACTACATGAGGGGTGCAGTTAAGGGCTGTTAACTGTTTGAGCCAGTCCTGAATGGGCGCCGTATGATTGTGTGGGGCAAGCAAGAGGAATTCTGTTTTGAGTGAATTACCTTGGCAACTACATACACCTGCCCAAGCACCTCGATACCCTCTTGAGTGATTAGTGCGCTATACAAATCAATGTAACATAACATAATATATCTTCACAAATTTTGATTCTTACAACACTTCAGTTATAATGCTTTTTATCTGGGTCTAAGACAACAAGAGACCAACAATACCATCTTATAAGTGAAGGAATCAGCTCAAAACGACAGGTAGCCCGATTTACAATTGTGGTTACAGGTCCCTCAATATACCTCCATTATCACATTGAACAATGTAATAATTCTCCTCCAAGAACAAAACAAGTCAATTGCCATCTATGAAAAGCACCAGATGAGGTAGTAGGGAGGAGTGAGAGGACAGTATAGTAGAAATATACATAATGTCTCAAAGTAGCACAATATGTGCCTTCCCACACAGAGAGCACCCTACCCCAGCATCTATGGGTCAAGTACATCCCCCACACCTTGGAAGGCCAGCCCTCTCACTAGGGAAAGCTTCTCTGAAAAAAAACATAATCTGTTTTTACACCTTCCATGTTGTGCAGAAATGCCATAATCTTGTCTTCATGTGAGGAAATAAAACTTTTGCCATTATGGAACAGTATCTGTTGCACTGGAAACCCCACTGAGGCCTCCAGACCCATCGCTAGCAAATCCTTACAAAGGAGTTCCTTCTTCCTCAGCAGTGACATACTCAGGAACAGGAAGTGGTGGTTGTCCAGCATGACTGCCCTGTGCTTCAGGGCTATCCACATGATCGCATCTCACCTGTCAGATGAGACCATCACTGTCTTTACTGTCAATGCTGTTGCATACTTGCTTTATGTATGGCTCTACCAGTCACCAAAAATATAGTATGTATGTATGTGGCACTCACAGAGGGATGTTAGCACACCACCTGTGCATTACATTTATGCATAAGTTTACTCGAGTGGGGCCAGTAGACACCAAACCCATACCTACGTAGGACAAAATGTCTGTTTAGTATTACCAATTAAAAAATAGTACTGTACAACTACTTAATGTATATGTCCCAGGATATGGACAGTAACACACCCCTCCAGACCTTTGAGCCAGTCCCTTAGTCTCATGGTCAGTTACAAGGCCTAGACTTCAGCAGAGACACAGTATTAGCATGAGTACTTGGCCAAAAATGCCAGGACACCAGATATCCCACAGCTGGGGTCACTCAGGGAATGTGTACACATATGTACCACCATGCAGGGGACATTAACTTCTTAACTCTTTTCAAGGTTTCAATTAATAGGAGTCCCCATACTTTTTAAAAAGATTTTGGCCCAAAATAATGTTCATTGATATGGCAAGGCCAGTTCCTTTTGTAGATAATCAATGCCAGTTTTGAAGATGGATTTCCCAAAGTGGGTTCTATTAAATGTATATTTTGAGACACGATATTTACAGAAACATTTCTATAAGCTCTTCATTTTTTAATTTGAACAGTTTTTTGCAGATAGCAACAAAGAGCGCACGTTGTTTGACCTCTTTGTAGTGACAATGTTAAATCATTGGGCCACTTTCTTTAAAGTATCTTCCATCAACTTCCTCTTAAATGTACATGACTCCAGGCTCTCTACCTCAATCTCCTTTCTTTAATGCAACCTAAATCAGGTATTCAGTAGCATCACAAATGACTGATGACAAAGAGCTGTAGGGCTCAATAAAGCTTCATTGAATTTTTGACAGATGAGTGATAGTGGAAGATTAAATCAAGGTACTAACATAGGCACTGGAGATTGTGCAGCTAGGCCAAAATAACCATGCCGGAGTTCAGAAGGTGAGCATGAAAAATGCCTTTGCATTTTTAGGTCGAGCCTAGGCAGTGCATGCGCTGCCTCTCAACATGCTGTATTCAGTCAGAGTGCTTACAGCCCACCTCCAGCTTCTGATTGGCTTTTGTCAATGTCCTTTAAAAAACATTGCTTCTAATTTGCTAATGATTCCTGCATGTCCCACTTTTTTCTCAATTGTTGACTTCCATGGATCGCCCCAGGTCTTGTCCTCTTCTACTTGTTCTATTTTACTTTCTGTGCAGGAACTCTTTTTTAAAATTCGAACAAGCGTTTACATGGCTCAGCACTTTATCTTTCACACGTTCACTTTCCTCCCCCTGCTCTCTTGTGTTTCCCTGATACTGCTGCTCGCTCCCTCTCCTTGGGCTGCGCCTGCCTCCTCCTCCTCCTCCCTGCTTGTTGCTGACATATTAAGGTCAAATGTGGGTTGCAAGCTCTGTATTCCCTGCTCCCTCCTCTCAGCCCTCACAGATGGCAGAGCACTGCTTCACGCTCTTCTCCCTGAACTGGGAAAGGTGCTGCCCTCCTCCCCTGGCACAGGAACCAGACCCTTCCAGCACTGCGCTCTCTCTGAAACTTTGGTGTGTTTTTTCAGCAGGGAGTAGCCAATCGGACAGATAAGCGATCTGCAAGGTAAAAGGAAAACATGTTTTCTCCAAAACCTGTTTTTCATTCCTCATCTTTATTTCTTTCTCAAATCACTCATGTGTTCATTAGCGCTCAACAGTCACTTTACCGCTTTGTTTCAGTGTCCTTAATTTGAGTACTTGTGACTTGTACGGAATGATCCTTGTGCTCTTGTTAAAGATTGCTTCTTGCGCGCACGGCCACAACTCATTCGCAATGCCTCCTAGGCTTGGTGACAAATTGAAGAGCTGCCTCCTTGATTCAGGGGAGCTCGGTAAAAGATCAGAAAATTCCTCCCAGACTATTTAAATGCCTCTTCATAGCTGCAGGGAGCTAGCATTATGCATGCATGCATGTATTTATTTATTTTTTAGAAGTGGAAGGTGCACCAGGAATGAAGTCAGAATCGTATGATTTAGTCCATTAGTTTGCTTTATTGGTGATAGAAGTAAAAATGGCCATCAGCCAATGCGTTTCGTTCCTTTGACCAAAGGAACTTCATCAGGGCTGAAACAATCACACAAGACAAAATATAAGTCATCACACAGAAGAAACATAAAAGACATACAAAATTACATGTGTACATTTAAGCATATACAATACATGTACACTGAAAAAACTTTAAGATGACACTCATTAAACAATTACAGTAAGAACAACCACGTCATAGAACAGCCCACACAACAAATATACACTTAAATATATGACATATTTACAGATTCGATAAAAACATGTACATTTCAAACCACGTGTATCAATATATATACAAAAATGTAAACATTGCATAGACACCACATATATTTAATCCAACCATAATAAGTCAGTTAATAAATAGGAAAGCATAAGCTCAAAAGTAGCTCAAACGCATTTAATTCAAATGCTACCTATGTAAGAGCAGTAAAAGGTCTAATGTCTCATATTCATATACAGAAGTAAAAGATAGAAAGGAAGAGGAGAGAATAGAAAACACGAAAGTATAGTCAAAAACACCCCAATTAATGGTGAAGTATAGGTCACATCTCACCTCAATATTTCAAGTGGAATATTCAACACTTCTTTAGTGATTGAAACAAAGGTGTAGTAGCTCGGGAAATCACCCCACAATAAGTGTCAATCAAATCGAGTCCCGGCTAATGATCTGTGGGAATAACACCCCATTATCAAATGCTTTGAATAGTAAATGTACATTACAATACTTGTTGCTATTCCAATCCAACCATTTAATGGAAACCCAAAAAGAAATATTTCTGCATATTCGCTTGTGCACATTGAGCAACAAATCATTACCCATATGTTCGATTGCCTCTGCCAAGAAGCACAGCTGGACAATTGTCTAGACAGTATAGTCCATCTAAGGGTATCCAAATAATACCTGTCTCTTTAACGAAAACCACGCATCCATTAAAAGTGCTCAACGAAGTCTAGAGCCAAAATTACAACATGACAACGAAGAGCCTGGGTTATTATGAGCGACCAAACTGAAACAAGCTCGGGTCAGGCAAAAGTATGAACCTTCAAACACCAAACACATGACCTAGTCATATCCCTCTAGTGAGTGGCCTAGTAGTGGAACTATTCGCGCTATGCATAATTGCGAGACCCTAGTTATACTGAAGATAACAACTTAAACAGCAACACGATTAAGTGTGCACGAGAAATAATAGTGCTGCCAGAGCCCCCGGGAAACTTAAAGCTACTTATGAGCTTATGCTTTCCTATTTATTAACTGACTTATTATGGTTGGATTAAATATATGTGGTGTCTATGCAATGTTTACATTTTTGTATATATATTGATACACATGGTTTGAAATGTACGTGTTTTTATCGAATCTGTAAATATGTCATATATTTATGTGTATATTTGTTGTGTGGGCTGTTCTATGACGTGGTTGTTCTTTACTGTAATTGTTTAATGAGCGTCATCTTAAAGTTTTTTCTGTGTACATGTATTGTATATGTTTAAATGTACACATGTAATTTTGTATGTCTTTTATGTTTCTTGTGTGTGATGACTTATATTGTGTCTTGTGTGATTGTTTCAGCCCTGATGAAGTTCCTTTGGTCAAAGGAATGAAACGCGTTGGCTGATGGCCATTTTTACTTCTATTACAAATAAAGAGAACTAATGGACTAAATCATACGATTCTGACTTCATTCCTGGTGTACCTTCCACTTCTAAAGAATCTGTTTACTCTGGATACCAGTGGCGCTTAACTGTGGTAAGTGCCGGAAGTAGATGCGCAGGACACTTAATTTGTATAAATAGGGATTGAGGTGCTGAATCTTCGCTCAGCCGTTGTAAGGAGTGTTTTGATTGCATGTATTTATTTATTTGGTCACTTTTTTTGTTTGTTGAATAGTGTTTATTAGTTTTACATTTAGGTTTACACATCCGCTGAGATAATGGTAGGTATACATAGCGTCACATGTCAACACAAATATAATATAACATTTGCTACATTTGTCGCAGTGATAAGGCTGTCAGTGACGTCTTTTCGGACTACTACAGTATACTATACAACACTAAAAACATATTTTGTAACAGTTTTGAGTCTATCATGTGCCAGAGAAGATTGCTGGGTAGGACAGTAGGGCCCGTTGTGTTGACATGTTCTCTTCAGTGTGCTTTGTCGGGTTGTGTATATTGGGTCCGGACCAGTTGTGATTATGGGCTGAGCAAGGGTAAGTTACAGTATGATAGCGTGGGCATGTGGGTACTTCCAGGGTGAGTATTCATCCTGGCTAGGAGGGGAGAAATGAGGTGGCAGGGTGATGGGAGGGGGGATGGGGAGAGAGACATGGTGGAGCTGCTTGGTTAATGGCAACGGGTAGATAGAGAGAGGCGATTGCCTCTAGGTGTCAGAGTTGCCGCGCAGTGGCACCAAGCCAGATGTGATTCGCTGCATTTTTTATTCTATAAATGTTAAATACTTTTGCCAGTCTGGAGCATTAGTGGCAGTGGGGTGTTTTTGGGTGTTGTCTTTTGTCAGCATATGTTCAGACACCAAAGCCCTGCTGAGGTCAGCCATCCATGTATGCATATGTGGGGGTAAATTAGACTTCCAAGACCTAGCCAGTCTGCGTTTGGCAAGACCGAGTGCTAGGTCTAGAAATGTATTGATAGTTTTCTGTCATGTGTTGCATTTAGTTATGCCCAGCAGAAAGTGGAGGCCCTGAGCTGTGACAATTGTGTCGGTAGCTTCTGATAGTATAGTGGCTATTTTGCACCAGTATCCCATTATCTGAGGACAGTCCCAAACCATGTGTATGAACGTAGCTTCAGGATTACGGCATCGGGGCAGATGTCAGAGGAGCTCTCATACATGCATGCCAGTCTGTGAAGATAATTGAACTGAGTGTATTTAATTCTGGCATTTGTGGATATTACCTTGGGGTACCCAATACATTGCGCCCACTGCTTGTCAGTTAGTTTAGTTGATAATGTCTCATCCCAATAGTCCTTAAGTGGTGCCAGGCACTAGACCATATCTGGTCGCAGAGAGATATATAGCATGGTAATTGCCCTTTTGCCCGAGTCATGCATTATTAGTGTTTGGAGTGGGCTGGATATTTTAGGTTTGTCCCATGTATTGCCCCATGTTTTGAATAACTGATGCGTGAGTGATGCATGGCATAAGAATGAGCCTGGTGAAATGCCATAATTGTCCACTAGGTTTGTGAACTCGCAAAGCGCAGAGTCAACAAATAAGTCTCCCCATGACTTTAGACCGGTTGAGCACCAGTCTGCAATTTCCAGGCACTTTATCCTTGTGTTATGGTTGGAAAATACCCCAAACGGTAGGTCAGGAGTGTAGGGTGGGGGCGAATGCCTGGTCCGCATGTACCGGGTCCAGCAGCTGCGTGCAGTGGACATTAATATGTTCCCTGGCTTCTTCGGAATCACAGTCTTGCAGCTGCTCGGCCATTCCAGTATCGTATCTTGGCGTATTTGGGATGACCAGCATCCCAGTTCAGTAGTGTTGCGGCTTGCCAGCCAATGTATTGGCCATTGTAGCTGAGTGGTGTGTAATAGTCTTCATAGTTAGGAGCTCCGAGCCCGCCTTCTGTGATTGGAGCATAGAGTTTCATGAGAGCGACTTGGATTCTGGTCTTGCCCCAAATTAACAATGTTAGGAGTGATGTCAAGTCACGGAACAGTCTGTCTGGCAACAGAAACGGGAGAGTTGCCAAAAGGTGCAGCAGCCTGGGGAGCAGCAGCATTTTGGATATGGCTATACGCCCCATTGGGGAGAGTGGTAGTTCTGTCCAGAACGCCATGGAGGAGCGAGCGTTGGTGATCACTCTGCCCAGGTTCCTGTCTATTGTGTCTGCTTGGGAGTGGTATATTTGAACTCCCAAGTATTTAAAGGAGTAGTATGACCAAGTAAGAGGGGCCTATGGTAGGGATGCTCTTTGCAACAATGACTGGAGTGTCTTTTAGAATAGAAGGGATTTACCTCAATTCACGTGAGTCTGGAGATGTGTCCATAGCGATCTAGTAGTTCCTTCAGGCATTGTAATGTTGTCTGTTGGCTACGGAGATATATCAATGCATCATTAGCATATAGTGAGACAATATGCCATTGATTGTGCGCCTTGATGCCCCATTCCATTACTCAGCTGCACAATGCACAGGCCAAGGGCTCCATCGCCAAAGGCAAAGATAATTGGTGACAGGGGGCATCCTTGTCTGGTGCCCCTCTCAATATTGAAAGAGTCCGAGACCATGCGGCCTGTCTTGACTCGAGCTTGCGGTGCGCTATATAGTAAGTTGATCCATAATAAGAACTTAGGACCCATGCTGTATTTTGCTAACGCTGCTCTTAGATATTCCCTTCCCAAGGTGTCGAATGCCTTCTCTATATCCAGAGAGGCGATCCATGTCGATTCACCCTGTATATTAGCCCATTCCAATAACTGAAAGAGGCGGCATAAGTTAAGGCTGGTGTTCCTGCCGAGGATGAATCCGTTTTGATCCGTATGCACCAATAATTGCGTTACTTCTGCCAATCTATTGGCCAGCACTCTGCCCAGTATTTTGTAGTCCGAGTTCAAGAGGGATAGAGGGCAATATGATCCCATCTGCAGTGGGTCTCTGCCGGGTTTTAGGAGCACCACCAATAATGCCTCCTGAAGTGAGGTCTGCAGTGAGCCCCGTTCGTAGGCATCTACATACATCTAGTGAAGGTGAGGGACCATCTGCGAAGTAAAAGTGGCATAGAACTCCAGGGGCCGGCCATCGGATCTTGGGGTCTTCCCCCGTGCCAGTTGCTGGATAGCCTCTAATATCTCAGTGTCTGAGATGGGGGATTCTAAGGCTGTATAGTGAGTGTGTGGGATCTGGGGGAGTGTCATATGTTCTTGAAAGTGCTGTAAGTCTGTCATGTTGCTAGCCCGGGAGCGTTGTATAGAGAGGTGTAATATTGGAAAAATGTTGAGTTGATTTCGGCTTGGGTGTTAACCAGGCGGCCCACTGAGTTACGAATGGCAGTGATGGGTGTTTGGGATGAATATGTCTTCAACAGCCAGGCTAGTGTTCTACCCACTTTGTCTCCTTCCGCGTGTCTTCTGGCTAAATACTTTTTGTAATCTAAAGTGCACAATGTATCTAACGTCTCCTTATGGGACATTCTGGCTTGGGCTAGTATTGGTGTTATCTGTGGGTCGGTAGGCATCACTCGCTCACAATGCTATATATCCGACTAAAGGCCTTCTAGCTCCTTATTAAGGGTTATGTGCGTCCCATATACTGCTTTTATCATGTGACCGCGCAGAACCACTTTGAATGTGTCCCATTCCAGCCCCACATTAGATGCAGTAACTTCATTATCCTGAAAATATGTCGCAATGGGTTGTGTTAAGAAGGTGCAAAGTGGGGCGTCTTTTAGTGCTTCCAGAGGGAAGCGCCAGGTCGGGATTCTGGCTCTGGATTTTCCCCATGCTAACCAGATTTGCAAGGGGTTGTGGTCTGATAGTGTACGGCCGAGGTATTTCGCATGGGACACCCTGCACAGGGCCTCATGGGAGCAGTATACCAGATCTATCCTGGTATGTAGAGTGTGTAGCCCTGAGTAATGAGAGTACTCCCTGTGGGTGGGGTGTAAGCCGTGCCATGCCTCCTGCAAGTGTAGTGTGTTGGCCCAAGTTTGTAAGTGTTGTGATATGGAAATAGCTTGGGCGCTGGGAGCGGGGGATGCGAGCGATCCATGTCTAGATAAGGTGTACAATTAAAGTCCCCTCCCCAGTATAGTGGTGCTAAGGGGTCATGAAATAGTGCTGGTGTCATTGTCTGTAAGGAACAGGGATTGACCAGAGTTAGGGGCATATAGTGAGATCAATGATATCAGTTTTCCATCTAGAGCCCCTTCTAATATTGTGTAGCACCCATTCGGGTTGTTGTGAGTATGTAGTACCTATATTGGGGTTCCAGGTGCCGCCCATATCAGAGCCCCTCTTGCGTATCTGGAGTATGTGGTCCCCACTATCATGCCCTTCCAGCACCTGCACATTAGGGCAATCGTCTGTGAGGTGAAATGGGTTTCTTTGAGTAGTGCTATAGTGATACCACGCCTTTGTAAGTATTGATGAACTCGGTGGCGCTTGGCGTGCCCTGCTAACCCATGGACATTCCATGTCAACAACAAAATAGGAGTTTCCTGTGTACTCATTCCTGTAGGTTCGGTATAAAGTGTTGTTACGGGCCCATTGTGTTGGTAGTATTCCCTTGTCCGCCCATAGATGTGTGTTACCTGCTTTGTGTGTGGGTGGTAGTACCATCCTGAGTGGTAGATATATTGTCATGGCACAGATAGCGCAGATTAAACAGTAACAGTCCCCAACTCCCACCCCCTGGCCTAAGCGCCAATGGGCAGCCGGCCATCAGCACTTAACTGCAATATGGTTAAACATATAAATGAAGAGAGAGAGGAAGAAAAGAAAAACAGAGGAAAAATATTAATGAACAATTCTGTAACAGTCACTCTGTGTGGGTGGGGAGCGAACGCTGTGTGGAGAACTCAGAGTGCCCGCTTGTGTGCTGTATTGTTCGGGGCCCTGGAGCGACTCAGAGGATAATGTTCATGTGGGGGCGCCGTGGCTACCCTAGTCTGTGCTCACATTGTTGTGGGATCTTGCTGCTGAACTGTATCAGGCGCATCACATCAGATCATCGGAAGTCTGGGGGGTGATGGTGGTGCCTCCTTCCATCACCACTGCTCATTGTGTATCCATCAGTGATGAGGTGTCCTCTGTCTGGTTCTCGACCTCCGACTCGGATGATGAAGGAGGGCAGGATGTTGCATGTCTTTCAGCATTTCTCACCGTTTGAGCCCTTTTACTCGCTGCTTGGTCTTTGGTGGGTCCCTGTCATTGGTTTCTGTTCCGCTGTCCACAGCGTCCTTGTGTCTGCCATCTTTGTTGAGTTGCAGACATTATGTTTCTGCTGGAGGCCAGGCCATTCTGTTCTATCCAATCCTACGCAGTCTCCGGGGTGGTGCAGAAAGTAGTTTTTCCTTCGCGATGTACCCTTAGGGTGGCTGGAAATTGGAGAGCGTATATGACGTTCTGTTCTCCCAGGACTTTGTTGGTGTCAAGGAAGGAAGATCTGCGGTGTTGTACTGCTAGAGTGTAGTCCAGGTATATGTGTACCGTGGCGTTTTCAATTGACCATGGGCCCCGGGCCCTCGTGACCTGCAGAATGTGATCCCTATCTCAGTAGTTGAAGAGGCGTGCCACCACATGCCTTGGCGGGCCTCCCAGGTGAAGGGGACTGCCGGGTACTCTGTGGGCCCTTTCCAAAGAGAAGAATTTGGAATGTTTGCCCTGCACTTGGTCCGTTCGTCTGACTCTCTTAACGTGGGCCTCAGGCCCGCCAGTGACGACTCTGTATTCTCAACTCTTTCTTTTGTGCGCTTATGGTCTTCCTGCATGAGACCCAGCTCAATACAGAGTGAGTAAATCTTGGGGCCCAGAATGGATTTAGTGTCCAGGATTGCCACCATAAGTTCATCAATACGGTGTGAATGATCGGGTGGTGCTTCCGGTGTTTGGCTTCCAGTTTGGAGGTGGTCCGGTGGTCTGTTTGCAGGGCCAGGTGCGTTCCCTGCTTGTGCTTGAGGTCTGTCCACTTTATTCCTGCCCATCTTGGAGAGGTCGGTGTCTATTATAACCACAGTGGCTAATGAATGCCGTGAGAGATGTCCAACCTCTGGCTTTGTCCGTCGCAGTGTGGGCGTATTTTGTTTCTCTCCCCTTGTGGGGCTTGGCCTGGTCCATGCTCTGGTCTTGTTGATTCTGGGAAGAGAAGACAGGTGCCTGTCCTCTCCCATATGTGTGAAGCACTGAGGACCAGCTGGCTGAGTTGCTGCACACGCAGAGACCCTAGCCAGAGGCCGTTGGTTTGTTGTAATGTTTTGCACTTTCAATGGAGTTGGGTATTCATGCCTAGCGTGAGTTAAGAGAATAATGTTGCATTATTTGCAGTACGAATGCCCCATGGACGTGGAGGGACGGCTGTTGTTGGAAGGTTTTTGGGTTTACTATTCTCTCCTCCTTTGTCTTCCCTTTTTCACCCTCTATTTTTCACCTTTTCTCCCCGTAGTTTGTATGACAGCATATAAATTTGGGTGGTGCTATCCCAGTGAGCATGCAAATGACAGCCTTGTGAGCATGGAGTGCCGCTCTCTTCAGCGGTGAAGCCGTGGTGTCTTAGCAGGGGTGGTCTACACCGTCCTTCATGAGGTAGGCATGCAAAATTGTGAGGAGTGCCCCCTACCTGGGTGGGCCCCCGCTACACGCAGTGTCAGTTCTGCTCGGCACAGTCTGTAGTGGAGGGATTTCTCACTCCTTCAATTTGATGCGATCAATTGCAGGTAGGCGCAGGGGGCTGCCCGCAGCTTTTCCACCCCCCAAGGAGGCTTCTGTGGGTGTCCGTGTGGGAGGGTGTGGAGAGGAGCAACGCTGCCCGGCGCCAGGAGCAGATCAGTAATGTGGTGCTGAGCACCTGTGAGGCCGCGCACTGGATTGTGGCCTGCTGACGTCGGCGGATCACCTCAAGTTCCGGTGGCTCTTCCTCCAGCTGGGATTCTGGTGCGATGGCTCAGTCCTCAGAGAGCCTGCCAAGTCAGGGCTCTGCCATTGGTGTCCACACCCCTCCGGTCGCATATCGCTTCGGTGGCCCATGGCCTCAGAGTCCTCCTGCCAGGCACGACACTTCACTCCCCCCACTCCCGAAGCTGCCTCCTGTCGAAGCGAGTTAGGGCGGATGTCGGTGAGATGCTTCTGTTCGTCTTCAGGCTGCTCGCATGGGTCCGCGGAGCCCCCACCAAGGAGCAGGGGGAGTTGCGGTGTGCAGGGTCGCTGTGTGATTGGGGCTATTGCAGGATTTTTTAGCAGGCCAAGGCAGAGCTGTTCAATACACGCCTGCTCCGGCCGCCATCTTGGCCACGCCCCATTTATTTGGTCACTTAACATACTCTTTGCTCCTCTGTGCTGTGCCCGTTCACTGAATACGACCAGCGTGGTAGAAGAAAGATAAAGGTGATAGCCAAACAAAGTATAAATTACACTTAAGAGTAACTTGGCCATCCACAAAAGGGGCCGTTTCTTACTTCGCAACAGTGTTCTCAGGTCTCCTTCTGTGTTGCCACTATCCGGATTTCGGCTGAATAGCTGTTCCTCCCATGTTTGTGTTTTGAATGGTAAATGTGGTAGCTTTAGATATTATCTTTCGAAGTCGTGAAGAAGATCTGCATTGGGCAGATACTGTGCCAGTGGCCCTCTGTCTCTGCCTTCTGAACGCTGTTAATTTCACAATTTGTGAAAGAGCACTTTTGGCCAAATCGTCGTGTGCATCTTTCTGAGATGGTTTCGACCATGGTATCTGACTGAAAGCTGCACCCTCCTTTATTTTGAATGGGAGTTTCTTTGCACTGCCCCTAGGTGATCGTATTTCCTTTTCTGCTGTTCTCACACACAAAGGACTTTAACAGGTCATGGTGGGTGAGCTTGCTCTGAGGGATTTGAAATGCAAAGCACACTTCATCTTGTCTTTCAGAGGCTTTCTCTTGTGCACATGTTTACAACCTGCGCTCTCCTCTCCTGCGCCACTGACCACCCAATATAGTCACAATCCAAAATGCCATGTTTCATGTAGTTGTAGCATAAACACTCTAAAAATCAGTAAATCTGTAGTACTCCTGATCCTGGCCCTATGTTGTGTTGTGATGGTCCTGACCATAAATTATGTTACTCGTCAAGTATTTATGTTCCAAAATAAGACTATTTGTAGCCTGTATGTGATGCGAAGTAAGCTATTTTGGTTGTTTTTTTTGTAAGCAGCTTATTTTTTGTGTAAAAGTCCCCCCACTTCTTTTTGCCACACTGGTGTGACGTGAACATATTCCTGCCTTTATCATGCCATGTGCCTCTCACTTGCAGTCATAAATCCATCCACCTAAAGCTGGATTCATCTCAACACTCCAACACTCTTGCAAGAAAGGCAGAAGCAACTGCTGCATGCAAATTAACACTGTTTTAGAAAATTTCAGGGTGGTAAAAGGACATAAAAAAGAAACAACATTGTATCACCACCCATGAAGGCTGATCCCTCAGCACTGCTGTAGATAGGCAACAGCTATTACATAGCAATGGGGTAACCACAAAACCTAAAGAACCTGGGTGACTTATGATATAAAAATAACAATGGTCCAATCTGGTAGACCAAAGAGAAAGGATAGGCCAAACAAATTAACATATCCTAATTCAGCTGAAATATCCCCCACCTCGTTAAACTAGCGGATTGGGGAAAAAAATTACTTCTAAGGATATGAAAGAGTATACACAACAATATAATTGTTTCATCACACACAAAAGAAATACTTAGATATATGAAATTTCAAATTGTATTGAACATCAACCATATAAATACATTATTTTCTTATTTTGGTCACTTCAAGAGACATCTCAAAGTGCTCGGAAAGAGTGCGCATGTGTGAAATTTAAAAAAAGAGAAAAGGGGAAAGACCCATTACATACGCCTGTCTGTAACAATACCGAACAAAATATATTACTATTGAGCAGAGGTAATTGTTTGAATCATAATTGCCCCGCAATGGACCAACTATTCAATTCAGGCTGTATAGATATGTTGATGTTTTAACCCAGCAAGGAGGGAAAAGGGGCCCAGTTCAAGCCTCAATAGCGGGTCTTCATCAGGACTAGGTGAATGAGTAGAGAGGGGGCAACCAGGAAAAATGAACCATTCAGTGAGGGAGCTGGGGAATCAATCGAGCAAGAAGTGAAGGCCCCAGGGGCATCTCATCTGAGGGAGTAAAACACAAGCTTCGAGTTTTGAAGAAAAATGACCATTGACTGCAATTTGAGTAAAGGTTGGTGTGAGAAATCAGATTGGTCCTACATGCTTTGTGTCTCTTATAGATTAAATCAATCCAGGTTCTAAGTCTGCTACAAAGTGACTCTGTGTTTAGCTGCGGCCGTGCTAAACACAGAGGGGGATATTCACAAGAACGTGTGCTAAATATCACCAAAACATGTTAACGCAACTTTACACATCGCAGCCGATCGCGGGAAAATAACCATGTGTTAACGTGGAATTCACAACACGGCGGTACCATGCGATAGTCCCCCGAAAACACGGTCAATGTCCGCGATACAATCACCGCGAGCGTGATAAAAACACAAACCTCAACGCGAAAAAACATGCGATGGGCCAAAGCGCGATGAGGAAATCAGCGGTAAGCAGCGAGAGGCCAGCAAAACCCACGCGTAATGCGGGAAAAAGCACAAGAACAGCATACGGAAAATGCAACCACAAACGAAATCAACTGCGGAGTACCACGGACGCACCCTGACCGACTGCAGAGGACAACATGAACTCCACAATCCCCACGGAGGAACACTCAGGAATACAGGGCACGTGGAAGGGCAATGAGAAGAGGAAGAGGAAGACGGGGTACAGTCTACAGGAAAACCACATGATCACCACGGATGAGACAGAACACCACCACCAACTATACGTCACCTCCAACGTGTCATTGGCAACAAAGAGGCAAAGATGGCACACCACCTCGGGCCATGTGAATGCCGCCGCATGGCAGAGGAGGACAAATGAAGAGCACAAGAGACGCTGGACTGATGTGAATGGCAAAACAAAGCAGGAACCCGCTGCCAACACGAAAGCAGCAACGCACCCCGGAGGAGGGGGGCCAGCAGAACACCAGGAGCTGAATGACATGGAGAAGATGGTGGCCACATTCACCAGTCTGGAGACGGTGACATGAGTTGGTGATCTGGACACTGCCCAACATGACCCTATATCACATCAACATGGTGCGTAGTGACCTGGGATTGGGGGGACTGGTGGAGATGGGCACAATGGCACACATGCACAATCAAGCAGGGCACATTGCACACCCACAATGTCCCTGGTCCATGTCCCTGATCCCACGGGAACACTCCAGCACACACACAAACACCAAGTAGTCCCACGAACAGCCTGTGCCCAAAGGGGCACCCACCCAACACATCAACAGTCACACAACCAACACATGCCCACGTGCGAACATGCGAACATGCACATACGTCAGCCACACTGACAGTGCAAGAGACACCACATGACCAGTAGCTTGGCTGCAGTCCGAACAACATGGCAATGTACACGGCACGACACTGAGGTGGCTGAGTGCGGACAACACCCGAAAAGGAGCAGGTCACACTCGGACACAACTACCTGCACAAACAACCCCTGACGTCAACGACACATCTGCGGACAAATCAGGCCCAAGAGTCACAACTCGACAAAGAGCACAAGTTACCCAAGTCTGCAACATCTCAGCACCCTGGAAGCACAGAACTGACAGGCACACCGCATGAAAGGGATCAGTGGCAGACAAATCAGAGCCGCAGGAGCGAATCACCCACCATGCAGCATACGCACATAAGTATAAGTGCACCTTGACATTGACAACATCGCGGTACAAACAGCAACACCTCCACAACAGAACACAGGGCCCAACTGGTGCCGCAAATGTGCACAACATGGCAAATCACATCTGGCACAGCAGGAAACTGTGACATGACAATGTACAAGTACAACCTGCAAATATGTTTTATTCACACATGCTGTGCTTGTGGACATTTTGTACTGTCCCATGATTGCCAGGGACGGCCACAATGTGACGTTCTCACGAGAAGAAATTGTTAATGATGGTGTTCCTACGGGCCAATCCTGCCGCAGCAGCAGTGGGATGTGGGCCACCTGCCCCATGGTCCCCATCATCGTCTGGTACTTCTGGAACTGGGATCCATGGGCATTGGTGCGTACACAGATGTTGTGCAACACACAACATGCAACGATCATCTTGCACACGATGTCTGGGCTGTACAGGAGCCTTCCACCTGTGACGTCCAGGCACCTGAAACGTGACATCAACACACCAAATGTGCGTTCAACGATGCCCCTGGTGCGTATGTGGGCCGCATTGTACTGCCTCTGGGCGGGTGTGTTCGGGTCTCGGAGGGGTGTCATCATCCAAGGGCAGAGTGCATATCCTTGATCACCTGGGACAGTGCAGAGAGAAAAGAGTCAATACTTGGTTCGGCATGATGTGATGGCAGGCCCACTGATCCAGTGACGCCTGTGCTGGCTGTGTGTGGGGTGAGTGTAAGCCAGCCCTCAGGGAGTAGCTGGTGCTGGCAACAACTCCAACAGTCATCAGGCACTCAGAAATGCAATGTCCGAACAACAAGGGAGCATTACTTGAGTCGCACAGGGTTAGTGGCCCCGGATGCATAGCGGCCGACACGGGCCTACTGCCACGGGACGCTGACCTGCAGGAGACTGGGGTAGGGTCATGAGGGCAGAGCAGGGTCTCCAATGTCTCAGAGGTGCCTTCCGCGGAGTGTCTTGGGGGAGAATGGGAGGTGTACCCCCAGGGCATGATGCAGAGGGCACATGCCAGCTGTGACCGGCAACATGGCGGATATGAATGCCACAGACTCATGCCAGACACCAAGTCCGTACCTGCCATTGCTGATGACAACCCCCAGGCCACAGGCTCAGACACCAACAATGTTCCACCGGAGGCTGATGGTCACTCACGGCGCACAGGGTTAGTGGCACCAGGTCAGTCCTTGCTACTGGTTGACCTCCTCCGTAACTGTGATTCGTGTTACCACCGGACTGTGATGCATCTCCCTCTCAGTCCTCCCCTTGCGTACACTGGCATGGACCCTGCCATTGATCAATGATGACTCAGTCCAGGATGTGGGACATGCTGGACTGCAGTGTAGCCGGGCTGCAGCCGTGGGGTATGTCAACGAATGGGGACCCCTGGGGGCCTGTGTCATGGAGGACAGCGATGGCCTGAGGAGGCCGCCAAGGTCGCGGGCATGGGTCTTGGAGCTAGCACGGGCACGTGCTGGGCCCTCTTTGACACACGACGGTGTCGGCAGGTGAGCAGTGCGGCCTTGGAGCGCTGGTGCGGGCAGGCCTGGTCTGGGTATCAGCGTCCTGGGGTGCAGCAGGTGCACAGGCTCGCAGGCCCCGCTGCTCACGGCGTCGGCCTTGTGGCAGACTGCGAGGCGCCGCCCTGGCAGTGACGTTGGCCTTTCCGGGAGTGAACCACGCTCTGCGCCACAGGGTTTTTGTCCACACCCCTGTGCAGGCCTGGCGTACTCTGGGCCCACCCACTCCGCTCACGCACACAGGGGGTGACGCAGCGAGCGACATTTCCACGATCTGACCCACGGCCCGTGGTGACATGGTTGCGTCCACTGTTCACTACTCTCCAGTCACCAGCAGTTGATGTCTGCATGAACATATCTGTGGTTTGCATACCCATGTCTGTCCGGCACATCCACGCCTCACTTGACGTTGTGTACATTCCCATTCACGGGTCACTTGCATCCTTCGCACATGGCTGCATTCCGCATCTCCACACGTTCAGCTGTTGTGTGGATGTGGTGCCATGATATAGCTGTATTGTGTGCAGGGGAAGCCCAGGATCCCCATGGAGTTGTGTTGTTGTATCTGGTAGGTGGGCATGTTGATTGACATGTTGTATGTGGTTTGGTCACGTGTGCATTCCCACAGTTGTGCGTTGTGAGATGGTGGCTTTGAGGTGTGTGGTGTGTTGATTTGCCACTTACCAACGAGCAGTCCAGTTCCATAGATGCCATCCTGGAAGCGCTGGTTGATGATTGACTGTCGGAAGATGTATGAATCGTGCACACTGCCTGGGTAGTTTGCGACGACATTGGTGAACATTCCCCGGTGGTCCACTATTGCCTGCACATTGATGGAATGCGTGTGCTTTCTGTTGCGGTAGTGGTGTGCAGTATCCGCAGGGGGCACAAGTGGGACATGTGTGCAGTCAATGGCCCCCAACGCGTGTGGGAAGCTAGCAAAGGCGTAGAAGCCTTGCTTTGTCTCCAGCTGTTCCTGCGCAGTGTGGGGGAAGTGAAGGTACTGGGGTATGAAGCTGCTGATGGCATCCAGGACAGGTGTGATGAACTTTGATAGGGCTGGCTGTGAGACTCCTCCGACTCTGGCAGTTGTTGGTTGGAAGGTACCAGAGGCCAACAGGTGCAGCACAGCCAGCAGTGGGTCATGATGCGGATGATAGTTGTCCTTTTGAGCCTGTAGTGGGCGATGACTTCCTCGGGGGTTAGGTCTGTGAGACTGGTGCGTTTCAGGTAGGTCCGCTGTCTTACTCTGCGCTGCCTCTGTGGTGGTCCGGGGGAGGGTGCGGGTCCGGGTCCTGGGGGGGTGGCGGTCCTGGGGGTGGGGCTCCGAGCTGCATGATGAGTAGCTCCATGGCATCGTTTGTTCTTCGGGTTTGGCTGTGTGCGGAGCTCCGTTGCCTACTGCAGGTAGTCGTCCGGCTTTACACCAGCTGAAGGCAGGTGTTAAATACCTGCTGCTACCGCGGCTTATCGCGTGGTTTTGACTCGCATCGCAGTTCTGGCAGTTCGTTGTGAAAGTGGTGTTTTCGTGTGTTTTTGCACGGGAACGCCTACTTTGCATCTCATTAGGGTTAGTTGGTGGTGTCCACCGTGGTGTTAAATTTTGGGGCAGTTATCGCGGGAATACTGGCGATGTCTGCAGTTTGCACTCGCTTGTGAATGGGGTGTTAAATCTATCTCCACTTTTGATGAGTTAAGGTGGAGATAAATCGGAGATAAGTCCTTGTGAATATCCCCCAGAGTCACTTTGTAGCAGACCACGTCACAGCAGTCTTGAGCTATTTTACAGAGTCCTTTCGCTCTGTTATCCGACTCCCCACCACTGTTACCCTTGCAGCTACATTTCAAAGGTCCTGCCTCAGGAGGGTGACATCAGTCCCCTCCTTTCCTATTTTGTTTCAAGGGCCTGCTTCAGATCCAGGATGGCTTGAAGAATAAGGGCCCTCATTACTGGTTGGCCTGTGTCTCGCCCCTTCTGTTCCATGAGTGCAGTTGTCGCATCTGGGTCAGGATAGCACCTCGTGTTTTGGTATATATGTCAATTTTCCTTTGCTTCTTTGGAACTTGTGCTTTGTACTTGGTTGGAGGCATCAGTCCAGGACAGGTGTTGTGCAGCCTATACCCTCTTAAAAAGGGACCCAGATGTATGGAATTAATATGCTCGCACCATGTTGTGCCTTTATTCATAAGTTAGTAGGGGCCCCCCCAGTATAGTAAGAGATGAAGGAATGTCCTTTAATAAGTGCTCACTGAGGCAGTAGTTGAGGAGCCAAATGTTATCACTTACTGCTTTGTGCGGCTCGATTCAAGTCAAAGCACTCAAGGTTTTGGGTCAGTTCCCTCTCTGCTTGATCCAGCTACCATGTCTTTCTCAAAGGCTACTGCAGGTGAAAAAATAAAGTGACTCACAAACCTTTACTGTCTTATGTGCGGTGTGGATGGCTTACCAATCACTGCATACCCACAAGAAACCCTGAACTTACTGGTTGTTAAAGCCTGGTCTATAGATAAACACGGACAACGTCATGCTTCTGTGACGCTCTCTTTGTTCCCAGTCGGCTCAGCAGTCATCCCCCTCAGCCCATCGACAGAGGCCATGTTACATCTCTATCCCGCTTACCACACAGTATGTGAGAGGAAGCATGAGTGGCCAGAAAAGCACATGTCTTCTTATCTTCTTGAAGCGCTGCCCAACACAAAATAAGGGTGCCGCTTGGGCTATTGCAGTTCGATGGAGTGCTGGTCAGCGCTGGTCTCTGCCAAATGTTGTGTCCATGTCACAGGATCACTCACGGGCAACCCACTGGAAGGTCAGGATCTGCAACTGTGTAGTGCTGACCGGGCTAGCTTCACAGCTTGTAGTGGCTGGTATTTATTCATGGGGGAGGCCCTTGTGTGACGATTATGTCAGCCATCAGCCAGCAGCCGGCGGCCGCCGCGTTGTTAGTCAATCCACCACCTTTCCATTATCTCCCCCAGAGAGTCATCCTCTGCAGGATTATGCATGATTCAGAAATCTATGGCCGGAGAGTTATTGAGATGTGTCCACCATGTTGGCTACCAAGCCATGTCTCCCCCAACAGATTTGTTGTCAACAGCTCACCCCCTTTTAAAGTCTTCAGGTCTTTTGACACCCTTTTGATTGCAATGAAGGGGTCATTTGAGGCAGTGCAATTTTTGTACAGAATGTTTTCACATTCATGGGGTGCATAGAGCATGATTGAAAAATGGTGGCTTTAATTTGGAGTTTTCTGATCTTCCTGTGCAGATTTAGTTTATCGCAGGAAAGTCTGCCTGTTACACAATTTTGACTATTTTGTGCTAAGGTTAACTCCCATCCTAGACTGGTCCTCGTAGGTCCAAAAAGCTGACTGTACATTAATACATTATTCATCGGGACTGCTAAAGCTATACAACAAAACTTTCTCCAAGAAAGTCGCCCCCGCGATTGAGATTTATAATATTAAGGCTCTGGGGGCCCTAACAGTGCAGAGATTTGGGCTACGGTAATTGTAGTATCCTTTCTCACTCTGAGAATAGGATTAATAAGCAGCTATTTGCTCACCCAAAGAGCACACCGCTGGTCCCATTGTATCTAGATCTGGCACTTAAAAAAAATTCCTGGATAGTCAAGCTTTAACTCTTATTTTATTGGCACAGGATAAGGACCTCATCCTTCTTAGAGGCTTATAGAGATTCTCTCAAACTATACTAGTCGTATCAGGCATTCAACGTATACCTTGGCTCATGCATATCAGGTCCTTGCTTAGAAACTTGGGGCTTGGAATCTTCTGGGATATACGAAATGCCCTCACACCTTGTTCCAAAATGTCAATGAAACTGGCCTTTTGGCAGAAGGTACAACAGGAAGTTATAGGCAGTAGTAGAGGTACTTTGACCTTGGAATTTCTGGAGTTTAAACTGTTTACTAACTACAAGGACACGATCGACAAGACCACCCCTACTCTAGCTAGGAAACTGTTTTTACAATTTAGATAACAGATCCTACCCATTATGACCTTCTGTGCCAAGTGGGCAAATGCGAACCATGAGAGAACAGAATGCCCGGCAAGCAAGGGATCGCTAGAAGAATTGTCCCACTTTTTATTTGCCTGGCATGCAAGGGATCACTAGAAGATTTGTCCCACTTTTTATTTTTTTGGCCAGCATACAATGTTCAGAGGAGAAAATGGCTACTACCCTTCTGCAGATCGCTGGGTGTTAGGAGTTACCCGGTTGCTACCAGGATCCTAAGATCTGACACTTCTAGGTTGGTAGTATTTGCGGTAGCAAGATACCTCCAGGCAGCCTGGATATGGAAGCCAAACTGTATCTGTGCTAAAGAAGCTACACCACCACAGGAGAGCCACAAAGGGAGACTAGGAGGTCTTCAATTGTGCATGTAAAACCATGCCACCACCAAGGAGATTGACTATAGTGGCTAGGCATATGAAATTAATTTAATAATTCTAAATGTTCCTTTTGAAGCAGTGTCCTAAACAGCAGAATTTTATCTTTTAACCAAACCCATCATGTATTGTTTACAATCGGTTTTAGGCATTTCTTCTATGTTTTAAGTTGTCTCAAACGCTGTTTTATCGTAAAATCGTCTATGAATTTTCAACACACTCTTTTTATCTGAGAGATTAGACATATTGCAGTACACACTTTATTCCTTTGTAAAGGCCAGTGGATTTGAGTCTCTTCCTACAGGTACTATTTCAGTATGCCGGATGGTATAATGGGCCAATCAGGAGCCATTCTAGGGCTTTCTCTTTAGATTTTTGCTTTTCTGGCACCTTGTCTTAGTATGTAGTTATTTTATTGAGGGCAATCCATTGGATCCATCTAGCCATTGTGCTAAAGGTTGCAATTTGATTTATATCAGTTCAATCAATTGCATTGCAGTAAATTCAGTTTTGCAATTTATTGTGTTTTATGAAAGTTTTGTATTTGTTCACATTTGTGTTATTTTATGGTTCTTTGAACTGAAATAAAGTTGGTTGAAATATTGAAAGTCTATCTATGCTAAAAGGAGGCATCAGTTTTATTATTAAACAAGCATTGGTTTGAACTAAGTTTTATTAAACTTTGCTGAATATTGCACAAAGAATATTGTTAACTCAGAATGGTCTAGGTCAGAGGCTTTGTTTAAAAGATGGTGATTCAGCACATGTCCCCTTTTCTCCTAGGTTGTTTGAGGTTTTGAGCATCCACAGAGGGATTAGTATCCAACAGATCAAAAATCTGTGTACCTTTTTTGTTACATTGGTTTAATGGTGGGTTCTCCCTGTAAAACTTGCCCACTACACCTCATGGTCCTCTGATATACTGATGCCCTAAAGTGCTGGAAAGTTCTGCAAGCTGAAAGATCAGGGCAAGGCCTTGCTGCTTATGTACTTGCATGTCGTCCTGTCTTTGCCATTTGGATGATACAACTTGGGCATATATAATGATAATGATAATGTGACTGTCTTAAAAAAAGTTATTGGGTGCCAGGAAGAAGTTAGAATAGTTAAGATTCTGCACAAAAATCTTAGCCAAAATCTTAGCGACCCGTCTTATGAAACTAATTACAGTACTCATGCACCCCTCACAAGTGGGTTTGTGCCAGGACACTCCTCAACAAACCACCTACACACCCTCTCACATGGGTGGGTTTGGTTTTGGCCAGAATTTACTCACACTGTCTAAAGGCATGTATATCAACCCTTCAGCATTGGTCTACTGTAGAGGCTTTGCCTCCCCATGCATCCAGTCTATCTTGGTACCCGCCAAGGCTGCCCATTGACTTTTGAACTGGTGGCGATTGCCATTCAAGTCAATGACGGTATTAAGAAAATACCAATGATGACTACAGAGTTTAAAGCATTTTACTATCCTTACGATATCCTCCTAACCCTGTTCTGCCTCCTCTCTGATAAAACAACTAAATGGCTTCTCTCGATTTTGGTGATACAAAATGAATTGGACCAAATGTGAGGCGCTACCTTTAACCCTGACTACTATGAAAGCCTCCTTAGGTAACTAAACCTTTAAGTGGCTCAATTATCAAATTGAAGTATTTAGTAATCTACATTAACCTGGGACTAAATGACATGGTAAATGACAATATCTCATCGATCACTGAAAAAATTAAACACAATTTTCCAAAGTAGTAACACCTGAACTTATCTCTATTGGGGAAAGGTCAGATTATCAAAATGAATACAGCGCCTAGATTTAATTAGGTCTTTGGGATGTTATCCCTCGTTATATCACAACCGTACTTCAAGAATATCACATGTACCACATCTCAGTTTATATGGGGGGTAGATAAACCAAGGTTGAAATTACCTAAACTACACAGATTCACAGAGAATGGGGGTGTTCATTTGCCTCATCTAGAAAGCTACTGGCTGGTGCAACAATTAGTTCACCTGGTCTACATGTTACCCACATACAGGATGACACCTTGCCGGGTCATAATTCAGCAGAATATCTTAGGCACAGATGGGGACTTGGCTATATATTAGACTAATGAACCCCGAACCACATCCTCCTTTAATCCTATCATACGCACATCTCAATTTCCATGGCAAAGAGCCCACAAACTCATGAACATCCGCAGTTGCTTGCATTCTAAGACACCACTGTGGTGCAACACTGACACTACAACAGTAGGGGTTGATCCCTTTGGAAATCTCATAAAATATGATGCATTGATGGCATTATTTCTCTGGATACATTTAAAATATTTCGAGACCTGCTACAGCAGTTCGATATCCCCGTCTCGCAGACAGGGAGATGCATTCAACTCACACATGCTCTATCAAATAAACTTGGGAAGACCCAACTTACACCAGATTGTTCTCACCCACCGCTCACTACATACATATGTGGAAAGATTTTGGAGGGGTCATATTGGGGATATACACTTCACTGATAGACCCCTACTTTTCTGTTGACACGGCCAATATACTACGCACATGGTGGGAGACACAATTAAACAAAGAATTCCTGGAAGACAAGTGGAACATTTGAAATATAGTTTTTACAAAATCCTTCACTGACGACATTTGCTGTTGGCAACACAACTTAAAGCCAGGATCAACGAGGATTCATGGTGTTGGAGGTGTAGTGAACCCGACATAGTACATGTGTTGTGGAAATTCGCATTCATACACAGCTTTTGGAGATAAATTTGGGGCTATTTAAAAGGGAAATTGCATGTGACAGTCAAGTATGTGTTTGGTTCTTCTGCATGACACATAAAGACTACCTGCCTTAACAAAACACGTCAGTAGATGGTTTTACATCACTACTCTCGGCATGGCCAAATTGGCCATCATTGGAAAACAAGATTGATAGATGGAATGCTTAAATTCATCTCGGCTGCTGGTAATTACTCGGGGCCACATCCCAGTCCATTATTTTTTTGAACACCATGCCACCTCAGTTCGGACCCAGCTATATGCAAATCAGTCTTGACCATGCTCCAATGGGAACAGTGCAGCCCGAACTGCCAAGCCAGGTCCTCCCTGAACTGACACACAAGCAAAGCAGGACTGTTTTCCCCCTTTTTATGGGCTCATCAGCTGTGTATAGATTGGTTCCAGGGACATAGTGTGCACAAAAAAGTGATGAATGGAATTCTTGAATTAATCTCAGCCACTAGTAATTGCTCTGGATTTTCGGAATGACACATAAGGGCTACTTACCTTAACAAAACACGCCAACAGACGGCACTCCACCATTGCCCATGGCATGGCCAAATTGGGCATCTTGCATCATTGGAAAATGAAGCACATGCCGACATTTCAGTCATGGTTGGAAAATATATATGAAATGGCCTCATTTGAAAGACTTATCTATCAGCATAATGATGAGGACAACTGGGGACCCTTTATTAAGGGTTGGGCTCACAACAGGTCTTCTTCTTCTGAGCGGCGCCTCCCTCATGAAAGGGTGCACCCAGTGCTCCTCTTGAGCAACTCTTGCCATTGAAGCAGGATCCAGACAGCCTCTCCTAGCAATCTTGGTTGAAGATCTCATGCGATCAGTCCCAAACCTGGCAACAGGTGTTTGTGGCATATACCCAAACCCTGCAGCACAGAGTTTCTCATTGCTACTGAGGTGGAGACCATGCATTCCAGTAGAGAAATGTTTGCAAATGGGCTGTATTAACATCACATATCCTGCTACACATGTATATTTTGTACATGCAGAAAGTAGCACTCATAAAGTATCATTGCCCCACATGGATGGGAAAAGGACCTAGTTAGAGAGGACTAATAGACCAATTTACATAAAAGATGGGAGAGGTCAGATGGTTATTCTCCCTGGCACTGGAATTTGAAAAGTCCTATTTTGCCAATATAAATTATATTGCTGCCTCTACTGCGAATCCCAGGGGAGTAGCTAGACCAGTAAGATCCCAGGTGGATTAGCTTAGCCAGTAGGATCGGCGAGAGGGGGGGTGACTCTCTCATTTCCCAACCAAAAAAGCAGAAAGCCCCAGGATGAATGTGTAAGGTGGCAAAGTTTCTGGGTGTACTGTTCCATGAGTAGCAAGCCAATACTGATTTGCATGAGGTGGTCGTCTGGGGCTGATTAGGAGTTTGGTGGACAGGTACTTTGTTGCATCACTGTCCCCCAAACTCAAGGTCTGCCAGCTCAATTTTGAGTTAAACAGACAAGTTTTATTCTAACAGAGTAAAATTTACTCTGTCAGTGTAAACCTTCCTTTCACAGCCTGACAGAGTAGGTGCCATCAGAAGTAAGCTAACTGACTGTCCACCCTGTTTAGTGTGGAATGTCGGATGGCTTTTTTTTTATTGGTCATTACTGCCAGGTATATCCTGGCAGTAATGGCCAAGGATAAAAAACTGAAAAATGACCCCCACACCTTAGGAGAAAACTGGTGTGGAGGTCATTAGTGATTGCTTTGGGAGTTTATTTTGAAAAAAACGAAAATCTTGAGGAAGGTTTGACAGACAGCCATTGTATTTGATGGAGCTGGTGGTTAAACCTTTTCTACATTAACAGGAATGGCCAAGATGGCAGTTCCTGGCAATGTAGGAGATGTCCATTGGGGAGGCAAGGGTGTCTGTGCTATCCTCAGGATAGCTTTTCTAACTATCCTTGGTGGCATTTCTCTTTGTATGTGTGCAGCAGAATGCAGCACACAAGCAAAGAGAAACCAAAGAGGAGAAATAAAAATACTTCTCCTTGATACGCTTTTGTAAGGCAGGCACTCCATTTTGGCTTACACGAATGACGCCAACTCTTTCTAAATATGGGTGTGTTTCAAAATCTATAGGTCGATGCACAGTAACGTCCGGCTCCATCCATGAAACGCCTACCTGACGCAAACTAACTCAAGTCAGAACAATGCACTGCATTACTTTTTCTTACAAAGCCACGTACATTGATATTTGCATGGCTTTGTAAATACCAAAAAGGATTTTGTGTTTAGGCTGACAAAAAAAGTGACCGGACCCTGACTCAAACTCTTTGAAAATCAAGGCCTATGTAAATATGGCTTTGCACCAAATTTCACGGGTGGATACATAGAATGCCAATGCGCCAGCCACAGAACCAGATGGGAAGTAACACAACTCAAAATCTTTGTAAATCTGGTGAAAATATATTTATGCTCCTGATTCAAAAAATGAACATGCTAAAACCTCTAAGTAAAATCAGAATGACAAGAAAAAATGACACAGACACAGCAGACCTGTCACAGGGCCCCCAGACCCAACTACCAAGACAAAAATGTATTTATTTGGGGGGCACACCCCCATAAAAACCTCTGTAGCTACGCGCCTGCTCAGTCCGCTAGTGGTAGCCAAACTTGGTATGAAGGATGCACATGGTATGCCTCTGCAAGACCACAGGACCCTGCTGTCAGTCTTAATCTATGTCACAAAAGTCGTTAGCACACATGCAAGATCATCATGTGTGATGAGGTGGGTTATAAAAATCTAGAGCTTGCTATGTTGAACTCAAGGTAAGGGGGCATTCTCTTTGAAGCTATTTAGAGAATCTCATTCATCCCAACAGTAAGACAGTGGTAACTTTGAAATTCATAGCCCCAACACTTCATGTACCCATATCCAGTGTCTAGACGTGAGTTAGTAAGCATTGATGGTAAAATGTGCTGTTAGAATATTTCAGTCTTTAACATATATTGAGTAACAAACAAAAACTGCTAAGCAAAAATTCCAGAACCCACTAACCAACTTAGGTCCCATTACAAGATGGCACCACTTGTACATAAATTGGTAGTATGTACAAGCTCAGGTGCACAAGATGGATCATAAATGTGGCATTATCTGTTCACCGTTATCATGCTTTGTAGCTAAGGTGTGCTTTGTAGGTATCACAACATATAACATTTGGAACAATTGTAGCAGTAAATTCATGATTTGAAGCAAGCTGGATGCCATGAAATATGTATGACCCCCTCATAACCTTATACAGATTGAGGGTTCAATGTAATGAATTGCTTATTTATTTTTCAGCAAAGAGAACTCATGAAACGGAAGAACTGCAGTAAGTTTTCCCTATTGTTATGGCAGGAACAAGCCTATAAATGCAAATTAGGGGCTCATTGAATCATTAACTGAAGAACATGGGCGTGTAATTGTATAAACTATCTACTTGGGTGTGGGACAGGATGCAGCCAACAGCTGCTTGACCTGTAAAAATCCACTTGCCCCTTTTGGGGCCATGCAATAGGATAAGAAATTATGGCAGCCTTCTTATATACTCTTGTTAATTTCTGAAAATCATAAATCTGGATCAATTTAATGATATATACTTGCGGGTGTGCTTTAAAAAAAATTCAAATAGCTGGGCCCTTTATTAATTATGTCACCCATAATGTTGCCCCTGTTGACTTTACGCTGATTCTCCATTATTAATCTTAGTTTTTACAATGATTCTTTTTTTACTAAGCTTTTTTTTTTAAACATTGATGTGCATCAAATACATGTTGCCAGATGATGCCTCAAAGAAATGGTATCTAAGATTGTACAATAGCATTTTCTTCAAAGTTTCCTATTTTTGCATACGTTTTATTCTGAAAGCAAACAATCACTAATCTTGCTTTCAGGCTCCTGACTGTACTTGCATATACTTAGAAGGAATTCTGGGACCATTAGGAATAGCCTAGAAATGTTACATTTTGCAAAGGTTAACACTTTCTTAGAGTGGAACAACTGTCAGTAATGCAAGCTGAGCTCACAGATCATGCATTTCCTTAGAAAACTCCCATTAATAATAAAGGTCTTGCATTATTGAACCATATGTACAACTCTGAATAGCTCACACCTATAGATGCAAATCTTTCCTTAGGTGCAATCAATGCTTCTTCATAGATCCCATAATCAACTATTGTAAACATGGAGCCAACGGGTTTGTGCTGCGAGGGTTGTTCCTGCTTGTCCAGTGGACAGTATGAACATGAAAACTTGTTGTTCTTGACCCCAAACACTTTGTCCTAGGCATTGGATGGTAGGTATTCCACAACTCTGAAGTATTAGATCTGTTAAAGAGCATACAAACGAAATAGAAACCATTGCACAATCTAACCCTAACACTTACAACCTTAAAGTGCTGCATGAATTATGCACACCAGGTTATGGAACTCTGTGAAGCTCCTTGTCTGTAGTTGGAGAGCTACTTCAACTACAACTTTAATAATTGCACCCACCACAAGTGTGTTTTGTTGCCAAACGTTTTCAGCATAGGATTAACTCAATTGCCATCCCAGTCGATCTAGACTAGTAACTAAACCAGAACGGATTGGGAGCACTTCTGTAAATGTATGTTTCTCCTCCCCAGCCAAGCTTGTAATTTCCCCTCTCGATTTAGAGTAAAAGGAAGCACTGTGGTTACTCCAGCAGCGCCCCCACCAGTTTCAGTGGCATAATCCTTTGAGCTGCAGACCCCTCTGCCACAGAATCTTCAAGCTGAAGTGGTCAAATAGGGTGCAGGGACCATTTCTCATCTTACCTGCCCAGGACCACCACGTGAGGTATGGCAGTCAAGAGCAGGAATTATGCAAAATGGCTCCCACGTGCAGTGAGAAAGAGTAATGACCATTTGTCTTTTTCTTTACAAGAAATAAACTCCAATTTTGAGATTGGATTTCTTTCTACTTTGTGGAAGGGGCTATATCAAACTTGTGCCTTAGGGAGAGCTGCTGCAGCAGCAAGTCCTTTGAATGCACATATTTCCTCTGTTGACCTGGCCAGCCAGAGTGCTGCCTTCTGAGGTCTAAATAATTCCCAAAATCTTGAGGGATACTTAAATCTAAGGCTAGAGCTCTTTTGTTTGTAGAAAATGAAGAATTACTTCTTTGCTTTATTTAAGTTGGCCAAGCAGACACTAAATGGTAAAGACACAATCAAATACAACACATGTTCATCATAAATGTCATTGTGAAATTCTCTTGGGGCATGATCTTCTTATGTAGTCAGGGCATATTACCCTTCAATGTTTTAATTATATTTTTTGTTCATCAAATATTCAAAATGTCTCAATCTGCTTCCCTACAGGCAGCATGTTAGAAGAAGTATGGTAAAGTATTTTAGAGCTATTGTTTTTTGTTTTTGAATGTACCACTGGAATATTTTTCAGTTCTCTGCTGTCAGATGTTTGTGTATATTTTGTGCATTCTCCTCTCCCTTAATTGAACAATGGTTTCTGAGTCTGAAGTCAATCTCTGTTCAGCTGATTTATGTTATTCAAACAATCTCTTTTGATGCTCAGCACCACAATTTGATGACGCTCACAATTCATAAGCACATAATAAATTATGAATACAACATTAACATTCAGTAAGCCACTCTCTGGACATCACTATTTTGAGGAACAGTTATTTTGTATAATCTATTATTCAGTTGCTATTTTACATCACACTGTTTGGTAGATCCCCCCATTTAACAAAGGTGACTTTGCCTCTTGAGGCCATTCTCTAATAACTCTGTAGACTCTGCTCTCTTGTCCTGAATTACAAACCTCTAATGATTCTCTAACTCTTCCAGTCACTCTCCTATGTCCTTGCTGGCGCTGCTTGCTTCCTGCTATGAATCCCTCTCTTTATTTATTTCTGCCTCTTGCCCTCACTTTAGCCACCACATAGCCATCATTTTCCGTGTTTTGTGTCTAAATTGCATACCCTTTCAGATGACGGATAGCAGTGACATAAATCCTATTATATTACTAATAAATTGCATTTTATGTTAACCTGCTATTTTTGGCTAGTCTCCAAGGACACCAGACTACTACATAGAATCCAACATTAAACATGTCTCCATTGATAGCATGTGGGCGAGAGTAAAGTTTGACTCAAGGGCAGAAGCCAAGCTTGATCTACTGAGTCTGGTGCTTGCTCTCACCAATCTCACTAAGTTCAGTCAGAACCTCCCTCTTTGCCTCCCCACTGCCCGCCCCACTTACCCACTCATTCACTCGACAGGACAAAAATGTAACACTATATATCCTCCATAACCCCCACACTGCACATGTGTTGCGTTGTTCGCTGTCTTCAGGAAGATGTATCACTGTATCATTGAGGTGTGGCCCTGTCACAGCATTTTAGAGTCTGCAATGAAACTCTTTGGATAAGTGTGTCCAAGTAATTGAAATTGAAGTACCACAATGGTAATACAGGGCATCAGTTATAAAGAGACTTTGGGACCCCACCACCCTATTGCCCCAAAAGCATTCAATTATGGGATTTGTTCTCCTTTGGAGATCGGGACTTCCCTGACTAAATTGCTATACGGTATGCAGGTATATTATGTTGAGTATTCAGGGAATATATGCTAAGTCCGGAAAGGGGTGTGTTACCATGAAACATCTAACTGGGACACTAGGAAGCTGAATGCCCCTTGCAGCCACAGGAACTAAAACAGTGTGGCCCCTGATTTTTGCACAACACCCTTTTTTCACCTCTTGGTGAAATACTGCCTCAAGTTAAAATGCGGTCGCTCTGGAATGGATGGTCGGTTTATGCAACAGGGGAACCTGTAGGGGTGTATACCTATATTGAACGCAGCATACAAGGCACTGTCAATCGCTTAATAAATCCTCTGTTATGCACTCCAACTAAAAGGCTGATTTCAATAGAGTTAAAACTTTCCTTAAAAGTAAAATGTGAAAAAGCACCAGTGAATCAGCTCTGTCTATCAATTTGAATTATATTGTGAGGCATATTTGTAAGCTACCAAACGTGTCACTCAAATGTCCCCATCATTTTGTCTTTCAGTGAACAAAACAGATCACTTATAACGAGGATGAGTGCAGAAATGTCCTCCATGGTAGGTTTACAGCATTCGTTGAGATGTATTATCTCTCATCCTTCCGCATTGTCTAATATTAAGAGTCTCCATCTCATATGTTCTAAGTAGCACACCTTTAGAAGTAGGCTTCGCTGGAGAGGAGGGGTCTGTATTTTCACAATCAGTTCTCACCATTTTCAGTTCTATTGATAAAGACCATATGTGAAGATCCTCAAAACTTTGGCACATGTTTCTACTAGAGGCACTGTTGGAGTCATAGGACTTAGATTCCATTATCATATTAAGAGTGAAGTGATTGCAGACTACCCTGATTTACCACACACAATCATACCCTGAGTTGTTTCGTTTTGTAGCCACCCAAAAAGCCATCCTCAGTCCCTGTGGCTACAAATCTCCCCGTTTACCATGCCACACACCTGACTAGGTTGAGTGGGAGATGCTAGATGAGCATGTGTATGTTCACGGCTGACATATTTCTGAGCATGGATAGCATGGATAAAACTGTTCCTTCTACTTTCACCCACCTATTTTTGAGAATAGCCAGTGGTGATCACTAACTATGGTGGCCTCTGGTTCGTCAGGGTGGTGGACGTGCAACCCCAATGTACATTCCGTCATATTTTAAATAAGGTTGTTAATCTGTTAAACATAACTAAAACAGAATTTACATAGATACACTTAGTCTATAAATGGTGTGTGTGGGTGATTGAGTTCCTATAATAAAAAAATACACATAGCTGCAGAGCACAACAACTTTCACAGCTTCAGAGAGAGATTTTCATCTGAAACCAAGTCTCAATTAAGCCTGGGTGGTGAACTCCGCTCCGTTCGCGGAGTTTGCGGAGTTTTCCACACTCCGCATTACGCGGAGCTTGCGGAGTTCCGAAAAACTCCGCTCCGCATAGCAGAGCAGAGTTTTTTTCCTCGCTCGCGTTTGTCAACGTCAAGTTGGCGAGCGCAAGCGAGCGAGGAAAATCCACCTCCCGGTTAGATTTTTCCTCGTTCGCAATCGTCAACATCAAGTTTGTGAGCGCGAGCGTGGAAAACAAACCTCCCGGCGAGATTTCTCAACGCAGGGGGGTCAGGGTTCTCATTGCGAGTGGTCGCGTATGCTCGCGACCGCTCGCATTGAGAAACTGCCCGTTCGCATTGAGAAAGCTGCCACTCGAGTAGAAATCTACTCGAGCGGCCGAAAGGAAAGCAGCACCTGCTTGCGCTGTGCATGGTGCCGTTCGCAATGGTTGCACAGTGCGGACAAGCATCCGGCACTGAAAATCACTGCAAACTGCATTTTTCTATCGCACTCTGCCGCTTGCGGAGCTCCGCGTAGTGCAACAGAGTTTTTTTTCCACTTTGAGGAGTTTTGCGTTGCGCAACTCCGCAAACTCCGCCCAGGGTTAGTCTCAATCACAATCAGTGAAAGCAGAAGGAAACAGAATACATGCAAGATACACTTAGCTCAATAATCTAGGTTTACACAAGATTACACTTGCATAATAACAATTACACACACCACTACCCAAGAAGATGACATTTGTGAATCTTAGTGCTACAATATTCGTAAAGTAAAGGGTTGGGCTCATTTGTATGTCCTCTGTTGTATAACAAACATGATCAGTGTATGAGAAAGCTCCAGGCGCGTTAGGTTTTTTTGAAACAATGGCCTCCTCCTTCAAGACAGTGAGCTGTCAGGAACACCCAGGACCTAGCCTTTCTCTCGCTAAGATGTGGTTGAAGGTATGACTGCAGCTCATGTCTTCCAAAATTCATTCATTCATTAGTTTATTTTCGATCACAAGGGCATATCAAACCACAATAAAACAACAACACTTCTCAGTAATAAATAATCACAAGAATTGAAACTCAATTAAAAAACAAAAATGATACAACTGATAAAAATACAAATTTAAAGGAAAAAAGCACATGATCATTATTTAAAAGATGTTGTACTAAAATATCACATTAACATCTTTTCAAGACAGAAAGCGCTGGTGCTTGCTGGAGTTAATTAATATCTTCTTATATAGGGCTCCTGAGTACTCTGGTGACCATAACCTTTGTCATACTGGCCTCCCATCAATGAAGCATGCTTACATCTAGCTCTCCTCTTAGACATTCCCTTCTCAGCCGTATTAGCCATGCTGCACAATGGTATTTGGATACTGAAATCACAACTACTTCACTGGTATCTGTGCACAAGGCTCTAAGTGCAGTGGAATACTGTCTGAAGCCCAGTAACTTGCATACTGGCTTAAGCTATTTTACCGTGTATGGGAATATGTATTACAGAAAAAGGCCAAATGATGCAACATTTCCTTTTCCTGATTGCATGAAGGACATCCTTCATTGTAAACTTTATCACCTGCCCAGTTTGCTGTGAAGCTTTTTACCGGTAGTATACCATATATCCACTTTTAAAAAAGTTGTTATGTATGGCTCCCTGGGATGACATCAAGAAATGGCTTGTATGCGGGGGTAGGCTACTAGTCTAAAATGTGTCAGTCACGCTACCACACTTGATACTCCTCATTTCTCTCTCCCAGAGATAGTCTCTACAGCACTCCTTTATCAGTAGGCATGAAACTTGATTGCATATATCAGGGTTCTCCCACAGCTCCGGTAGGCCTAACTTCTCTAACATTGTCCTAATAAAAGCGAGCCATGATATCTCCTCCCACACCTTTTGGGTGAGAAGCGGCTTAATCAACGGCTTGTAGGTTTCCAACTCCTCATTGAGCCACAGGCTACGCCAATATAGCAGGGGTCTAGATAGTAAGGTGAAGCTAATCGAAAAAATGCCTGGATCAAGCAGCTAGGGAAGGCAGGGGCACTCTGAGGGAGATTTAGGAGAGTCCTAATAAACGTATTTTCGGCTTTAGCAAGAGGTTCAGTTCTCACGTGCCCCCAAAGTTCTGAGCCATACATAGTAGCACCTGTAACTTCTATGTTATAAATCTCCATTGCTGGTGTTAAAGGACTGGCCTGGGCCTTCCGCAGCTTGGACACAGCCCCAGACTCCTGCTGGAATTTCAGAGTACCCCTATTGATCTATTCCACCCAGCTAAGTTTATTTTTTATGCAGACACCTAGATAGAAAAACTCCTGAACTTGCTCGAGTGGAGCTTCTTTAACAATAATATTCACCCTCATCTTTCTAAATGGGATAAAGACCATAAATTTAATCTTTCTTACATTCAATTCAAGGCCCCTTTCACTACAAAAACACAGGAACTTGTTCACTATGGCTTGCAAGCCTGACGGGGGTTTTGATATTAGGATGGTATTCTGCAAATAATAGGATAGAAATCTTATGGGAACACAGTTGGGGCATCATTCCCCGGGAAATCCAATGCTTTCACTAAGTCATTAATTTAAAGAGTGAACAGGGTCGGCGCCAAAATGCAACTCTGTCGCACACCAGACTTGATTGCAAAAGAATCAGTTAGCTCCCCTTTAATTCCAAATCTAACACGCGCAGTATTTGCAGCATGCAGTTTCATTAAAATTACTAGGAGCTTCTCGGAGACGCCCATCTGCTTTAACACCTACCATAATCTTGTGCTAGGGATAGAGTCAAACACTGACCTAAGGTCAAGAAAGACCACATACAAATGACTCAGGTCCAGCAAAACAGTTTTCCAATGAAGGCAACAGAAATGAAAATTTTGGTCTACTGTGCTTATGTTTTCCTAAATCCTGTCTGGTAATCTGAGAGTATACAATTTACCTGTTTCCATTCTAGTAACTCCCCAAGTACCAGACAATAAAAAACTTTTTCTGAGATATCTATAATGCCAATTGGCCTATAGTTGTACCGGTTACCTCTTGTAACCTTTTTGAGGATAAGAACTATTTCTGCTTCCTGCCATGAACTGGGTATAGGACCCCATCCCAGAAAGGACTTAAGATTGCATGGATATAATGCCCTCAACCAGACAGCTCCAATAATTATAAATCGCCTGCCACCAAGTCGGGAGCTGGGGCTTTATTTGGGCGGATGGCCTTAATTGCCTCCATGATGGCATTAATAGAGATATCCAACTGGTCAACTGTATTTCTTACAGATGGAGGGACATCTGGAGTAGTGTTAAGAGCATAGGGGACCCTTGTTGAATAAACCTTTTTAAAATGTTGGACCCAGACCTGAGCCTGAAGATGAACGTCAGTGGGGGTCATGACCTGTCAGCAACATGGGCTAAAGTGCCCCAAAAGAGGTTATTATCTCCCTCCCTGGCTGCCCCACCAGAGTCTCCCAGTCCTTCAATTCCCATGATCTTTGTGCTGCCGACAAGGTCTTTTTATAACCCTTCCTAGCAGCGGAAATGTACGCTTCAATACCAGCATTTAGTGCCCTATTGAGGTGTGCCCTCTTTGCCCTGCACTGGCAATTAAACCAGGAGCCGCGTAGTTGCGACTTGCTTACCTTGCCTGGCTCTTTAGTTAATAATGCCGTTAGGTCACTATAAAACTGATCATTGATGTTATTCACAAATAGTTCAAGGTAGTTAGGGGAGGCATCATTTTGGTTCTCTCAAGGGTAATAGCAACCAACTCAAAGATTTTTGCTAAGACACTATTGTCCTGTACCACATGAGCCCATTTAAGGGCACGTCTATTATTGGAAAGGTCAAGTTTACCTGTCATTTTGGAAATAGGGTGGGACTGCTTTTGAGATCCCATACTATTAATTTTTAGATTAAGCGCATTATGATCGCTATAATATCGGTGATTGACTGTAATATCGATCACAGCAGTCCACATTTTTAATGGTAAAAATATATAGTCAATACGACTTTTCTGATCATCTCTTTTAAAAGTATGGACACCCCTTCTATCTGAATGGCCCTGCCATTGCAGGCTCTCAACCCCAACAAAGAGAGAGCCCCACCAACTGAGTGGCCACTGCTGAGCCCTTTTTAACTGGAGAAAGGTCAAGATGAGGGATACCCCAGGCTGTATCCTCATCTTCAGTTATATCATCATAACATACAGGACCAAGGAGCTCAAAGGTGATATTAAAACTCCTGTACCAATTAACAGCTTATCTTGTGAGTGCTCTTCTATAGCCTTCTCTAAAATAGATACTGTATTAGAGATCCTGTTCTTCCCTCTGCACCTATTATAAACATTAAAAATATACAGGGTGAGCCCATCTTTCTCAAGTTTAATTCCTAAATTATCCGGCGTATCTAAATGAATCCTCCTTATTATACATGGTAACAAGATCTGTACCCAGATTATAGGACCGCATGTGGGCCACCCCTTTTCCTGTGAAACAGCCGGGCCATGAAAGGTAGTACACCCAGGTCTGTACACTGGCTCAGTACACCAGGTCTCTTGTAGGAGGCAAAAAATAAAATCATCAATGAATTCCAGGAGATAAGATTCCAACCTATAGGTTGTGTTCAAAGAAATATAGGGGGTGGTGAGGAAATCCATGTTGCTGGTAACATGTTCCCTGACTGAATATCAAGCAAGGTGTTAGAACCCTTCAGATTTTACCCTCCCTATATGGGGGTTGCCAGTAAGGTGTACCGGGGCTAGGGCAGGAGACTTGCTGTCAGGCTGAATGCTCGTAGAAATAGGCTTTTATGAGAGAACAGTCTCTTTGCTCAGCACCATATGTTTGAATATCCTTGATTTTAGAATAGATGGTGCTTCAGCTGGAATATTCAGTCTTGCTTCCCTTTCTAACACAAGAGCGGTAGGACCCCGTCAATCTGGTTCTTGCAAAGGAGCTGAGTAAGAGCTGTGACAGTAGGCAGTCAATAGAAATAGCTCACCCTGCTATTCCCACATAAGCCTGGTCCATTCCCTCCAATGTGATGCTGCACGTCATGATTAAACATATATCTAATCTGGATCCTTGCTTCAGCCCCACAAATCCTACGGGCATTCATGAACAGTAAGTCATCTACCAGATCCTGATTTTTCCAGATCACTCTTACTACATCTTCCTGTTGTCCTGTGGTCCCTATCCGCTCAGAACATATGATGTCTCTCCTAATTATTGAGTCGCACCTTTTTATGTTCCTGAACCAGTGACTGACTTTGTTGATAAGGGAGTCTTGATCCTCCCATCCCCCGAGTGATCTTGGGGACCTGATATAAAAGAATTGGTTCTGGCTTGCAGGATATGGGCTAGGTGGCTGTGCCCACTTCTCAATGGACCAAACCAGATGCCTACATGAGTGTTCTACATTACAGACGGTTTTAGTGACAACACCAGGCCTCACCATCAGTCTTTCTCTACAAGATTCTGAGTTCTTGGGGCAACCGCCAATTCCACCTTTAACCTTTGAGCACACCCTCCTACCTCCACTATCACGCATCTGCATTTGACTCAATTCTCTGTGCCTGGAAATGAAAGTAGAGTCTGAGTTGTGCTGTTCTATTTGGATCTGTGATGTGTGGTTGGCAAACAATGTAATAATACCCCCTTCCCTGTGGCACAGAATGCGTCAGGCTCATTTGATCTCCCACGATTAGTTTAGGGTAATTACTTTTTTTTTCTAAGGTTTCAATACCCATTCTCAACTTGTGGACTTCTACCCTCGGCCCTTCAATCATCTCCATCAATTTTGTAACATTAGAGGTCATGCTATGTATGGCAACAACAATCAGTTGCTGACACACCCTCCCGCTGCAAACTAAGAACAACAAATCTATTTTCACAAATGATATCTGAGTGAACTAGAGTCACAACTTCCTCTCCTTTATCCTGGCCTACAGAGCTAAAGGACAAGGCAGAGCAAAGAGGATGTCCAATACGAGGTGGAATCAGAGTCTTATTCTGCGTAAACATGCCAGGCATGCTTTTCTTCATTTTTTTCCTTTTGGCCACATTGCATTGGGGTTTTTGTTTCAGCAATTAAATATATGATCATCCGGTGATTTAAAAATGTCCTCCACTTCAACTAGCAAACCATCTATTCTTTCTATTACACAGTTTGCTCCTGCTGCGCTAGAGCCCTTTTTTGCTATTGGTAACCCATTTATTACCTGTGCTGCCTTTCTCTTCCCCATCACGGGATAAGACACAGGCTAAGGCCAGTCCACAAAATTAAAAAAAGACAGAGAAAATAATTCCTACCATAAAACAGATGTCCAATGGTTCCTTGGCCCTGAAGTCAGACGAGGTGTCCAGCCCGGGCTCTGAGGGGCGCGGACAGGACCGCCCTTGGCCTGGGTTTCGCCCGGGCGCAACGCGCACAGCGTTGGCGTGCAGCAGTTAAATATCAAAGATTGCTGGATTTCAGACAGCTGTGAGGGGCCAGGAGGATTCTGGGACTCTGTGGCTCCAGCGGCAACAAAATGGTGTGGCTACCCCTGCCAGACGTTGTATCCTGAGGCAGTACGAGAGCAAGTCCTCCAGCAGGCTCAAGAGCAGGAAAAGAGAGTGTTTCCCCAGCATGGTATATCAGAATCCAAGCGCGTCCAAAATTAAATAAAACACTCCATTAAAGAAAGAAGTAGCTCAAAAACAGAGAAAAGATGTCCGTAGGTTGAGATGATGGACTTCAATGAGTACTGCACCGTTTTAGCATTGGAATATAAGAACAAACCAGAATCCGGAAACTCAGAACACCAGCGGTTTCTTTAGGCACAGGAACAATCTCCATGCGACAGACATGTGAGCCAGGTGCTTATCAACTGTGTATTTGGAAATAAATTAAAGCCCATTCCTGGAATTTATCATGCCCCTTGAGAGCGATGCTCAACATATCCGAATCTCTGGTTGAAAATGTGCCTGGGAATGAGGAATAGCCAATTGAACTTGATGCAGTGACTTGAAATCTACCCATTATTCGCCATTTCTTAGTGGACCCTCATGGGCCAACTCATTATGTTGCGGTATTTGCAGCCCCAGGAGTTACTTTGCAGGCTGGTAAGGGTTACTTTGGGGGCGTGCAGGGTCGTACTGGCCTATAGGACAATCAGGCAGTGCCTGATGAGCTGGTCTGACAGGTCAGTGTGTAGGTCAGTTTTTGGCTTTTTGTGGGCCTGTTTTATGGCCTTCTGGGACTGTTTTTACAGTTAAGTTCCCTGATATTAAAACAAACATTGCCTGCAGCAAACTGAAATTCATGCAGTCTTCCATATCTTGCCAAACACTTATACAGCATGTCTTTACAGGTTAAAACCTGTCCCAATATGAAAACAAGGGTCACTTTTTAAACTATCTGATTCGTTACTTTGGGCCACTTTTATTTTTCTGTCCTAGTCCGACCCTTGGGTTGTGGAATGACTGATCTAATTAATAATTAGGGGTCTCGTCATGATGCCTTAAAATATCAGCTACTGTAAAAGGATGGGGTCAATTCGGAGAACATGCCCCCTTTTTTTTTCTAACCTCAGCCAAAATGCTGCCTTTTGTTAGGTTTATGTACAATTGGTATCCAACAGTTACAATTATATTGAATTGGTTGTTTACAGTTTGAGTGTACCAATGCGCGGGTGCGGATTTGTGTGTGAGAGATGGTTGTATGTGATTTCTTAGAAAAACGACTTCATGGAATATAATTTCTGAGAACCATTTCATCTAAACTGTTTAATGAAAATTTTCAGAATGAATGGCATTTACCTTTTCCTAGAAACCAATTCATAGAAAGTCTTTTTGGTCGAAATTGGCTTTTGAATGCATGTAAATGCAATGGTTGCAGGTCTTAATTTCAGAAACATTTTTGTCTGAAAAATGTATTTCAGTGCTCTACTTCGGGGACATTATTTCATATTTATATCTTCTACGTTATAAGACAATTACTTCAGATGCTTTCAATTCTCTGAGCCATCACCACCCGTAAACAACATCCATCGCTGAACCCTCACAACCCCTAAACACTATCGATTCCTCCCCAATAAAACCCCTCACCACACCTAAACATCACTCATCCCTGAAGCCTAAAAGCACTTTCTACCCCAAAAATCCACCATCCTTGAACCCTAAAATCACTCACTACCACTAACCTCACCCATTCCTGAACCCTAGAACCTCTTTCTTTGCCTAAACTCCACCTATCCCATACCCCTTAAAACACCTCAGCACACCCAAACTCCAACCTTCCCCGAACTCTAAAAAACCCTCACCGTCCTTAAACACCAGCCATCCATGACCCCTAAGAACTCATAACCCTAAACTACTCATCCCTGAACCCTAAAAACCCCTTTCTACCTCTAAACTCCACCCATCCCTGAATCCTTAAAACCCCTACTACCCTAAACTCTATCCCATCCTGAACCCTAAAAACTCTTCACCACCCCAGCAGCTAACCATAATTGAACCTTAAAAATCCTCAACAGCCCTAAACTCTGCCGATCCATAAACCCTAAAACCTCTTGACACCCATACACTCCACCCGTCCCTGAAACCTAAAAACACCTCAAACACCTAAACACCACTCATCCGTGAACCCTAAAAAGCCCTCACCACCCCTGCACTACACCCATCTCTGAACCCTAAAAACCCCATTCTATACCCTAACGTCAGTTATTCCTGACCTCTAGGATCCCCCTCATCACCCTAAACATGCCGGAGCCCAAAAACCCCACAGTAGTCCTAAACTCCACCCAATTTTAATGTAAGTTTGGATTTTCATTAAAGTTATCTGTCCTTTAAAATGCAAAATGTTTCCTTTAATTTTCGATTTTTTTGTATTTCATTAAAATAGTTTTTTTATGATTTGTTTTTCTCCAATGTTGTTTCTATGTTTTTGTTTTTCTGTTACTTCACCTACTACTGTGATAGATAAGTAAACTACTTCTCTTTTAATTCTATTTCAGAGACAAGAACTGCAGACTGCACAGAATTGTAAGTCACACAATTTTTTTCTTTACCTAAATATCAAGGATTTATTCAGCACTTTGATTGGTAATTGAGCCTTCAACCAAAGTATTCACCTCGGTGCCCCACTAGCCTCTTCAATGACTAAAGCACGCCCGTATTCTCGTTGACTTAAGCGCAGGCATTCTTTTTGTAAAATGAAGAGTGTCTCTTGACTTTAATCTATGCATTTCAGGAACGTTTATTCCTAGTGCATTCTGAACGAAACCTCAATTTATCTCCTAAAATGGGTTTTGGCGCCTCAGTTGTTAGTAAAATCCCCTATCCTTTAACCAGCACCAAGGAGTTAATGAGTCATAAGAATTGTTCCAATGAATAACTTTCACACGGTGCCGTGATCCTTCTCAGTTAACAAAGAGGTTGCAATGGTGCAATGCAGGTGTTCAACAAAGGTTTCTTGACAGTATACTACCTATTGCTTTGCGCATGTGGCACGACTTAAAAGGCTATTTATGCAAACTACAGGAAGCTCTATCTGACAGGCAGCTGAGAGATTCTGCTTTTGCTCGGATAGGGGTGCCTTGAGTACATCTTTGCTCTGCACAAGGCGTTACATTTAATTTTCCCTTGCTTTTCTGCTACATATTATATTAATTACACTTTTATGCTATTGTTCTTTTGTTCACTTTCTTACGGCATTATAATTACTATTTTACTTGTTTATATTAAAAATAGGAAAAACGATGCTCTAATGTTGTTACCTTATTCACTTTGTAATTACTTGGAAGGATTTTTGTTTTATTTAAATCACAATTAGACAAGAGCAATAACAATGCAAACACACATATCAATTAAAGTGAACCTGATCTTTTTTTTAACAATAAAATAAGTGTCATAGTTTTCGGGAAAATGCACATAATTGTGTAAAAAGATAAAATTATATTAGAAATAGGGACTATCCCTGTGCAAACATATAAAACATATACATGCAAACTAAATATCACGCCAGATTCTCAAAGGCCTTTTGGCTGATTTACGTCTGCATAACATTCAAAAAGATGGCTTTGAAGATGTAGATTCATTTTCTCCTGCATAATACTGTACCATGTACATAATACTACGAGGGATGGAATCCCATGCATGGGGCAGCCACTGAGAAAATTGAGCATGTTTGCTATAGGGAGATGGCTTTTTATGTAGTGATGCCAATGTAAGGGCACACCCTGCAAAAAGTCCACACGACCCTTATTGGTTTAGAGGGCTTACTTTAATAATCCCAAGTGGTCTATTTGTGATCGTGTGGTAGAGCAGCTTAGGTTTATCATAGAGGAGTGTTAAGCATTTGTTGTACACACACAGTCAATAAATGGTTCACACACTTAATAAGAAATCTGAAACCAATATATAAAAACAAACATTTGCAATGCAATAGATCTCGCAGTAGTGAAAGTTTGAGCTATTGGCGCTGCAAATGATAATGTTTGCTAGATTTTGTTTTTGTAAAAAAATATCCCAGCAGTAGCATAAGTAATAAAAGAAATTCCACAAAGCAAGGAAAGGGTGCAGTACCACAGGCTGTTACTAGGTATCCCTGTGAAGTTGTATAGGGACCTCAATTAGCCACATAAGGTACTGCACCCTTAATTGAATTATAAAAAAAAATTCCAGCTGAGTATACGTTTCCATTTGTTATTATTGGGAGTGAGATGCTAAATAAACACTAATGGTGCATTTTTAAAATTCAAAGTAACAAAAATCTGGGGGGGGGGCGGGGAACTGGAGTGTCACCTGTGGTATTGTGTGGCGTGGAGTGTAATTATTTCTCATTGTGCTCCATGGCGTGTAATTGTGTGGTGCGTAATTGTGTGGAGTGTGTGTAGTGTAATTGTGTGGCATTGTGTAGAATTAGTGGAACTGTGTTTAATTATGTGACATGGAGTGGAACTGTGTGAAAGCGTGTGTCGTGGAATGGAATTGCATGGACTGGAATTGTGTGGCGGGGATTGGAGTGTAGTGGATGGTCATTGTGTGTAGTGAAGGGAAACTGTATGGAACTTTGCACAGTGGAGTGGGGCTGAAAGGTGTGGCATTGTGTGGAGCAAAATGCAATTGTGTGGCGTGGAGGGTAATTATGTGACATTGTGTCGCATGGAGTGTAATTATGTGACATTGTGTGGCGTGGAGTGGAATCATGTGGTGTGGAGTGGATTTGTGTGGTGTGGAATTGTGTGGCACTGTATAGCATGGAGTGGATTTGTCCGGCACTGTGTGGCATGGAGTGGAATTCTGTGGCACTGTGTGGAGTGAAGTGGAATTGTGTAGCATCGATTGGAGTAGATTGAGGTGTATCGAAGTGGAGTGGCTTTGTGTTGAGTGGAATTGTAACACATTGTGTGGATTGGAGTTAAATTGTGTGGCATAAGAGACAAAGATGTGCAGCAAAGGCACTGCTTGCACACATACCAACTATATTCCTATACAAGCATATATCCCAAGCATATATCACATGCGCAGCTCCCACTGATAAACGCAGATATTCAGATGTTCCATGAGAGCCTGCAAGTCTATCTCCAGTGCATGCATCTGGTGCTGGGAGAAAAAGTGGTTTGAAAGTGGTCCAATCACCTCCACCACTCTGTTGTACCAGGCTATGGCCTTAGGATTGAAGTAAGTGTCATGGCAGAAGGGATTCTCCTAAAATATCTCAACCACATACACAGAGTTTCCTGCTGGCGCTGCAAAGGGGCCACAAAACACTGTGATAAACAAAGTATGTGAATGAGCGCATGTGATCGAGGAAACGTGTATAGTGCAAAGAAAGTTCTGGTAGTGCTTAATGTTTTCAGATAACGGGCATCCGTGTTTATTTTTGGAATTTTTGCATCATCATAGTTTGACCCACAGTAAATGAGAGAGAGCGTGAGGCAGAAAAGGGAGAATGAAGAAGGAAGAGAAAGATAGTGAAGCAGTGACAAAAGAAGGAAGAAGGGGTGAAGGTCATGAAATCAACATCTACCAGCAGCCTCGTGTTCGGCAACCCCAGCATTGGGCACGGCCGGCGGGGGTGACAAAAAACCCTCTGGAGCCAGCATCCCTCCTCTATTTATACAGAAAATGGAGAAGGAGTGGGTGGGAGGGGGGGCAGTAGGATCATGGAGCATTAAGGCCAGAGCTGCTGACTTCGGAACATGGGGAACCAAGTTTCTGCATCTGCTCAACATCTTGTGATTCTTGGTAAATCACCTATTCTCCTTGGTGTCTAAAAACAATAATGTGAACTTCTAATGTAACTGGTGACCGTGTAAACCCCTCAATACCTTGGAGTTTGGTTGAGTGCGCTTGATAATAAAAATGCAAAAAAAACAAAGAGAGTAAAATCAGGAGGTGAGTCACGAGGATGAAATCAGGAGACTCCGTGGAGGCACAACTCGAGGTACCCTCGACAACGACAGCTCTGAGACATGAATGTGGAACTGGGAAAGGCCCAGTCCGTCCTTGTAAATATAAAGAAGAAACATAAAATTGTGCGCACATGTAGAGAAAAGTTATGCGTGCGTAAAAATAAAAGAAGTAGTCCCCAAAGAAACATATGTACACTACAGCGTAACAAAACTGTAGTTGGCCGGTGCTCCTGAGCGTAAAACGGAAGTGATGTCTCAGTAGTTCCAACCAATGAGGAGCCAATAAAGAAGAGCGATGCAGGAGTGAACCAACTGCAAGCAGCAGGTGGGATTACGCTCTGTGTACTGATTACAGCAGGACTTGCAGACAGCGCATGCGCGCTGATGCTAGACCTAATAAAGTAGATTTTTATACGAATTTAGACACCAAGATCTTTAGAATAATTTAAGTTCTTTCGGAAATATCGATTTAAGCAGAAAGCAGTAACACAATTCGAATAACGCTTTTGAGGCATGAGCCTCGAATTCTACAATGTTAAGCTATGGGAGGAAAAACACATGTAGCAAAACTGTACTTGCAGTCGGGGTTCAGAGGTGCCCGTTGGGACTTAAGGTGCTTTGGGGCCAAGTACCACCAGCAGTTTCACTTTAACTGCCCTGGTGTGTCTGGGTGCAGAGGTGCCAGTCGGGATGGTAGCCTTGAGCGCTACTCTGGTAAAGTCAAGAGGACCTGAAACAAAGAAGCTGTAATGGGGGACTTGGGAACAGTGGCGGCTCATCCGCTATGGCAGAGGAGCGTCGCCCCACTGAACAAAAGGAAAACTAAAATGATAACTATTGTTATTATCATTTTAGTTTTGCTTTGCAGTTAGTGGCTCTCAGGGCGGAGTGGGATGGGGCTCTCGGGCCGGCCAAACAGTACTGCGCACTATGCAATTTCACCACCAGGCTGCATTACCCAGCCTGGTGAGGACCATGCAAAGAATCCCTTTGTCCGTCTGAGCACCCATACAGGGCGCGCTGACCAATCACATCGCTGAATTGCAGTGTTGTGATTGGTTCAGGGGAACCTGGGAGCCAAGTGCTTCCTGCTGCTGGCCAGGACTACAGGAAGGAAGAAGATGTAGAATGGAGGAGAGGCGGCAGGCGGCCATTTCAGGTACGTGTTTTCTTTCTTTTTTCTTTGTTGTCATCGCTCGTCCCCTGTTTCCCCCTCCCACCTGCCTCACCACCCGAATCTGGTAGCAGTCGCTACTGCTTGGGGACAAGTCCGGCTGAACCCAAAGGGGGGCTCAGGTCGTGGGGCCCCTAGACCAAGGAGATGCAGTCAGAAGTCGTGAACCCGGGCTGGGGGCTTAGGTGCAGAGGTGCTTGGCTGGCTACCCACTTGCGTTTGAGGCTTTCACGGTTGCCGGTAGATCTGCAGTGGGGAAGAAAACAAAAGACCAGGGCCACTCTGGTCATGGGCCTCATCTGTCCTGAAGTTCTTCGATATGCAGGAAGGCTTCAAGGCAGTGTTGTCCAGTCTGGATGAAGAACAAGCCTTGGCTGATGCAAGTGCCCGGTACTCAGGCTATTGGTGAATCAGTGGCGTAGCTAGGGGGCGGTCTGCCCTGGGCAGCATGTGTATTGAGGGCAGTGGCCTCCTCCCGCTATCACCTGCCATCTCGGGGTGGTAACAGCAAGCACCCACTCCCCGCTCTACACTGCAGCCACCATGGGCAGGCAAACGCAGACACCGCCACAGGCGCCCATAGGACTAGCTACACCACTGTGGTGAATGGAGCTCCTGGAGGATCTACTATCTCAAAATTCAACAAAGAGATGGGGCTCACCTCCTAGAGCCAGGAAGACCTTCTCCTGAAGTGACGGTTCCTCTGTAGGCCAAATGGCCAGCAACATGGTGAACCAGACAGATGCGGTTGATGCCTGCAGATGCAGAGGGATGGCTCCTCCACCCCAAGGGAGATAGCTGGTTGTCAAAGTGATGGGCAGCCCTCCAAGTGTTGGGGAGGATGCACAGCGCAGGGAGCAAGCAGCATGGCAGGGTTTGTCGCCAGTTTCTGTGCAGGTCCTTAGTTCTTGCTGGGTCATCTCTTCTGTCCTCTTCAGTTCCCAGGAAGTTGAATCTGAGGACCTGATGTTGGTGACGCCTAAATACTCAATTTAGGAAAGTATAAGATAGTAGCCAATGGACTGCCTACCACTAGGTCGACTACACCCCCTATATGACCATTTCCTCTGGGGAGTGGGCATAATGCTGACCTAGAAGTCCCGATTTCACCAAACGTCAAGATGGTGAAACCCTTTTTGGCTGCTCACTTCAGGTAGCCCACCTTAGGGGTGTGGCTAGCCTGTGGGTGTAACACACCTCCTAAATAACTAACTTCCCATCTGCACTGGTGCTAAATGGGCCCCAGGGCATGGGGTGGCATTTCCCAGGTCTGGGGGGAAGCCAGGGTGGCATAACAAAGGCAGCAAAAGCTTTGAAGCCTCTGGCCTTGATATGCTAATTTGCTAGCCATCCTGCTGGAGGAGGTGGGAAAATCTTCTGCCAAGCAGTCATTGTTCCTTATCTCTGAGAGCGAGGGCTCTCCCTTGCAGGGAGTCAGAAACTTGTGTGTGGTGGCAAGCTGGTAGATACCAGCCAACCAACACACTAAGTGACTAGTAAGGTTACAGGGGGCACTTCTATGGTGCCCTCTGAGTGCATGTCTTTCTAAATCCGGTACTGGCATCAGTACGGATTTATTAAGATGAGATGTCTGATACCTAATACCATTATTTTCAATGAAGCCATTATGAAGCTGGGTAACTGCAATGATCAGTGCCCAGTCATTCCTTTAAAATGGCTTCCTGATCACTTGAAATTGCCAACAATGGAACTAGGCATCACGGAGCAAATCTGCTTATTCAGATGTGCCCTCACATGTAATATAATGCACCCTACCTTAGGGCTCTAAAGGCCTGCTGTAAGAGGGACTTACATATGGTACATGTAGTGTACAGTGACATTTCACACAGGGAGTGGGCAATGTCATGTTTTTAGAATGATTTGCACCATTTCACGCATCCTGAAATGGCAGTCTGCATGCAGTTTGTGTGTGGGTCCATTTGGGTGGCATAATACAAGCGGCAGCCCTTAGGCACCCTATTTAGTACCCATGCCCTGGGTACCAGGGCTACAATTTACCAGAGTTTTACAAGGGGGCTAAAGTACTTGCCAATTGGTTACAATCAGCATTGGCATCATTTTAGGGAAAGGGCACTGGCAGTGAGACCTGGTTAGCAGGGACCCAGTGTACTTCCAATCAAAAGCATCAGTACCAGCGAGCAAAAAGTGGGGGGTGACCATGTCAAAAAGAGGCATTTTCCTACATTTGCCTTGAGCGGATATTGAAGGCGATGCAAGGCGCAAAGGAGGTGAGGTGTCGCGGATGCAGATGATGTGTTGGTTCCTGAAGGTGGTGCAAGGTCATTGGACCTTTCATGCTCGAGGACAATGTGGTGCACAGAGGAGGTGATGCCTCATTTGCTGGTGCAAGGCCTCGGTTCCCGAATTCGACATGGTGTCGATGTTGCGTCGATGTCAAGAGCACGATGTGTTGATTCTACTGCGTCAATGTCGAACCGTTGGGTCGAAGATTGTACATCGGTTGGAAGTCACTCAAGGCCAGGACTGCATCAGAGTTGGAATGGTGCATCACAGACTTCAGTGAGGCAGTTTTTGAAACTCACACAGTTGCGGTTCTTCGGAGGCACTGTGGCAAAGTCGGATTGCGTTGTAAGTCGTGGTCGATGCGTCACACACTCAGTCAGCGGGGACCACGACTTCGGTGCAGGCAGCGGAAATGTTTTGAATTCGCAGGGATGCGTTGGTTCCAAAATGCAGCTTTGGAGTAGATGAGTTGGTTTCTTGGTTGCAGCAGCAAAACTCATTTCCAAGGGCTCTGGGCTGGAGTTGGCACCACTTGGCAGAGCAGGACTCACAGTAGAGGAGCCCAGGTGCTGGTAGCAAGGTGCAGGTGAAGTCTTTGTTGTCCTTGAGACTTCAGCAACAGGAGAAAAGCTCAAACAAGTGCTTGGAGAAACCTTAGATGCAGGATGTTGAGAGTAAAGCCCAGTCCTCACACTACCAGGCAAGAATCAGCAGACAGCAAGCTAACACAGCAAAGAAGGCAGCAAAGTGGCTTTCCCTCCTGGTAGCACAACAGCTCTTCTTCCTGACAGAATGTCCTCAGTCCAGAAGTGTTCTGAGTACATGGTGTTATAGTTCCAGTACTTCTGCCCATTTTAGCCTTTGAAGTAGGGAGACTTCAAAGAAAGGTCTTTGTAGTGCACAATACCCTGCCCTTCCTGACCCTGCCTTCGGACACACTACAGGGGGGTATGCAGCTCTTTGTGTGGGGACAGACACAGCCCTATTCAGGTGCAAGTGTCAGCTCCTCCCACCACTCTAGCTCAGGAAGGCTCATCAGCCTGGTGATGGGCCCTCAGAATATGCAGGGCACACCTTAGCTCTCTTTCTGTGTGACTGTCTGAACTCACAAAGCCCAACTGTCATCCAACCCAGACGTGTATTCTAGGGACAGACAGAGGCACAGACTGGTTAAGTAAGAAAATGCCACCTTTCTAAAAGTGGCATTTTCCGACCTGCAATTTAAAAAGTCCAGAGACACCAAACTCCAATTTTCTATCTGCCCTCAATTGGAAGATACACTTGTAAGATGTTATACAGCAGCTCCACTGCTAACGTATGGGAAGGATAGGCCTTGCTGTAGTGAAAAAATGAATTTAGCAGGTTTCATTACAAAGACATGTCCTACCTTTTAAATATACTGCACCCTGTCCATGGGGATACCATGGGCCTACCTCAGGGGTGCCTTACATGTAATAAAAGGGAAGGTTTGGACCTGGCAAGTATGTGAAATTGCAAATTTGAAATGGCAGTTCAAAACTAAATCCACAGGCTCTGCAGTGGGAGGCCTGAGACAGGTTTGAAAGGGTACTCATGTGGGTGGCACAATCAGCGCTGCAGGCCCACTTGTAGCATTTGATTTACAGTCCCTGGGCACATACAGTGCACTGTATTATAGACTTATTAATAAATCAAATATGCCAATCATGGAGAAACCGAATACCATTTTAGATATAGAGCACATGCACTTCAGCATTGATCTGCAGTGGTAAAGTACTCAGAGTGCTAAAACTAGCAAAAGTGAAGTTCAGTACACAGTCAAAAACAGAAGGTCAGAAGCAAAAAGAAAGGGGAAACCACACCAAAAGGTGCCAAGTCTCACAGCCATGCAGATAGCATACATGCCAAAAGACCCGATCAAGGAGGAGACTCCCGATTTTTGAAGCAAAAAATTGCTATAGTTTGGCTGTCTCCCACCTGAAATTGTCCCTGTTTCAATAGAAGTCAATGGGGAAACTACATTCTCCCAATTATTTTTTTTAAATCTCCCACTTTCCACTTCTGAAATGTTGGCATGTATGAGATAAGGCACTGTTCATCTGGGAGTGCTAAAAGGGTGTGCTTCTCATGATTCAAATGCCTGGCAGGTATCACAGTCTCTAAGGGCTGGGATCACTGATAGGACAATTCTTCCCTACATGGATTTCCAGGCAGGTACCTCAGTTTGTCTGTCAAAGAAATATTTTAATGATAGGACTGTTGTGCCATGGAGTGGCACGAAAAACTATGGTATTGCTTGTGCAATTGCGTCACCAGGTAGGTCAGACCAAGTTAGCACGCTGTGGCTCATCTGTTTCTCAAGCACTCCAGATGGAGCCAGACGTCTCTTCAAATAGGCATTTGCAATCAAAGGCCTTGTCCTGGGGAGAGATGTGAGAGCATAATAAATCGCTATAGTAAAATTGGTGAGTGGCTCAAGAGTGTGATGGGACATAATTGTAATTTCAAAGTGTGACTGGTAACAATGCTGAGGCCTTTGAGAGATGTCAGTGTGAGGACTAACGTTGAGACAGGTGAGTGATGTGAGAGTGTGATGCATAGCAATGGTCGGTCTGGAGTGTGATGTCAATTTGTGAAGAGCAGAGATGGTGACACTGTGATAAGTGATCTCAGAGTATGGGTATTAATGATGGGATTGGTCAGGGATTTTATAGGGTGATGGGTAGCAATGTTAAGACTATGGTGAGAGATGTGAAAGGACCTGTAGTAGTGAGACAGGTGAGTGATGAGAGTATCATGTGTAGCAATGATAAGGCTAAAGTGATTAATGTGAGAATTTTATGGGTAGCAATAGTGATACTGCAGTGAATAATGTGAGATGTGGTGGGTTTCAGTGGTGAGACTGTGGTCAGTAATAGGTGAGTATGGTTAGTAGCAGTGGCTAGACTGTGGTGAGTGATGCTAAAGTGTATTGGCTCATGAGGATGAGACTGATGAGTGATACAACAGTGTGATGAGAAGCAAAAGTGAGAATGTGGTGGATATCGATGATGAGATTTTGGTGAGTGACTGAAGAATGTGATGAGTAACAATGGTGAGAATGTGGTGAGCGATGTAGAGTGTTTGGTAGCAATGTTGAGACTGGTGAGCTCTGTGAGGAAGTGACAGGTTTCAATGGTGTGACAGATGAGCTGTGTGATATTAGAATGGCTAGTGTGGTGATAGTGTGGTGAGTGAAGTGAGAATGTGGTGGGTAGATATTAAGACTGGGCTGAGTGATGTGAGTGTGATAATTTGTAATGGTGAGAATGTGGTCAATGATTTTAGTATAATAGGTAGAAATAGTTAGACTGGTGGTGAATGATGTGAGAGTAATGAATAGTGATGGTGAAACTCATGAGTAATGTGAGATCATGAGAGGTATTAAAAGCTAGGCTTTGGTGAATGAAGTTTGAGTGTGATGGCTAGCAATGGTGAGACTCTGGTAAACGATGTGTGAGTGTGATATCTAGCAATGGTGAACCTTTTAGATGATGTGATTTTGATTGTTAGAGATGGTGAGAGGTGAGAGTCTAATTGGTAGAGGTGGTGAGTGTAGTGAAAGAAAAGAGTATGATTGGTAGTACTGGGGAGATTGGTGAGTGACGTAAGTCTGGTGATTGACTGGGAGGATGTATATGAGTGGATTTTGAAAGTTTGTTTAGTGATAAGGTAAGCAATAAAACACTGGCAATTTACTGAGGAAATGCAAGAGGAAGAGTAGGTTAACAATCTTTTCAGGAAAAATTACAATAGCAGCAGTAGAAAAAACATTCTACTCACTCCTTCCAATGTCAAGCTTTACATATTGTCTATGAACAAGAATCTCAGAATTGTAGCTTGTTACTCTCTGCAAAGTCCATTTTATACAATGTATAAAACGGAGTGAAAGTTTATAATTTCAAGCACCTTGGCACATGGAAACATAATAATCGACTTCAGCAAACGTCACAGAGGAAGGATAAGCGGACCTTGAATGAGCACCGCAGTAACATGAACAAAGCCACACATTGCTGATCACAGCAAGCCCTCACATCTTACATGTTGCGCTCTGCCCTCAAATCTTACATGACAGGTTCTGCCCTCACATCTTACATGTGGGGCTCTGTCCTCACATCTTACATGTCAGACTTTGCCCTCACATCTTACAAGCTGGGCTCTGCTCTCACATCTTACATGCTGGGGCTCTGCCCTCACTTCTTATATGTCATACTTTTTATTGAAGCAGGCTTTGCAAAAAACAATGGGGCATATTATCAAGGATTTGCGATAATTATCGTAAAGCGCGCTTAGCGCTGTTTTTTTTATCGCCGGCTATCGCTGGATTTCATCGCGGAGATAACGCGTTATTATCAACGCATATCTCCAAGGCGATAAAAAATCCAGCGATAGCGGCGATACCCAGCAATAGCGCGAGAAATCCAGTGATAAATTCACTGCGCTAATGGAAAGCTTGCTAATAGGCAGGTGAGAACTTAACCTTACAATCCACCTCCCATTGACAGGATGGTTAAGTCAAGTTTTTATCAGGTGTTAAATTCCAGCGATAATCGCGGTTAGCGCGACTTTTTTTATCGCTTCGCGGGCATTGATAATAGGGGGAAGTTGTGTTTGCGACTGTTTGCAGTTGCTTTTAGTTGGGAACGCCTACTTTGCATGTCATTAGCGATAATTATCGCTGACATGCAAAGCATCAACAAAACGGCCACTATCTCCATTAAGCTGTCGCTAACAGCTGTTAGCGACAGCTTGCTAATAGGGCGATAAAAATATCGCCGCTTTATCGGCAAAAAGTGCCGCTAAAGTGGCGATACTGCCCTTGATAATATGCCCCAATGTTATTGAGCTTGAGAATAATGTTTACTTGAATTGTCAATGGAACATTTGCCGAATTTAAACTAATTATGTTACAGCAATCTGAAGTTGCTACTAAGAGCTGTAAATACGGGTCACCCATTGATCTCAGCGGTATGCAGTCATAATATCGATGTTCAAATATCGATATGCCATAATATCGATGTTTAAATATCGATGTGACAGAATATCGACCTGCATGAATATCGTCGACCAGAATATCGACATGCAGGTAAGAAATATAGTTTTTTTAATATCGAAGTTAATAATATCGTTAGTCAAAATATCGTTGTTAATAATATCGAAATTTATTTTAGTGTTTTGTATTTTAGTATATGTGTTAAAAGTATAGCTTATTTTTTTAATGTATGTTTGACATTTTTAGAAGTAATTAATTTTATGTTAAGTAAGTTTTGCGTATTTTAGTTCCGTAGCGGGTTGTGGGTTTATAGGGGAATAGGGTGGGAAGTAATTTAATTATAATATATTTATTAATACATTTTTAGTAATTATTAATTTTTTAAGAAATTAAAGATTGCGTTTTAGTTCCGTAGCGGGTTGTGGGTTTATAGGGGAATAGGGTGGGAAGTAATTTAATGAAAATTAATTAATTAATCATACTAATAAAATAATATTTTTGTATTTAATAAATTATATTGTTAATTGTGTTAATTAATGTGCTATTAATTAGTTAATAATTGGTTATTAATTATTAATAATTAATTTGTAAAAATGTTAATTGTGTCTTTTTTTAGGAGTGGGTTGTGGGTTTATAGGGGAGTAGGGTGGGAAGTAATTTAATTATAATAAATTAATTAATAATTTAATTAATTCATATTTATGTATTTAATATTTTATATTGTTAATGGTGTTAAATATTTTGTTATTAATTAGTTATTCATTGGATATTAATTATTAATAATTGATTGGTAAATATCTTCATTGTGTTATTTTTTTAAGAGCGGGTTATGGGTTTATAGGGGAGTAGGGTGGGAAGTAATGTAATTAAAATTCATAAAATAATATTTTTTATTCATTAATATTTGTGTATTTAATATTTTATATTGTTAATTGTGTTACATAATTTGTTATTTATTAATTATTAATTGGTTATTAATTATTAATTGGTAAATATGTAAATTGTGTCAATTTTGTATGGGAGAGTTGTGTATTTAGAGGGCAGTAGTGTGGGAAGTAATTAAAAAATAATATCATTTTTAATTTTTTCATATAATATTTATTTATTGTTATTTTATAGTCTTAATAGTATGAATTAATTTAATACTGATTGTTTTTAATTTTATTGCTTATTGTTAATAGTTAATTAATTAATTGTTGAGCAATTATATTAATTGTGTCAAGTTTTACAATAGTGGGGTGTCATTTATAGGGGTATTTGGTGGGAGGTAAATTATTTTTTATTATTTAAGTATTTGTTAATTAATGTTTATTATTTTGCTTGAGTGGGAATAGTAAATTATTCCCCTCCGCTATCCAACACTTTCCCTACTGTTGCACTCTGTGGAGTGGGAATAGTAAATTATTCCCCTCCGCTATCAAACACTTTCCCTATTGTTGCACTTGCTGGAGTGGGAATAGTAAATTATTCCCCTCCGCTATCCAACACTTTTCCTACTGTTGCAATTGTTGGAGGGGGAATAGTAATTTTATCCACTCCGCTGTCCAATACTTTCCCTACTGTTGCACTCGTTGGAATAGTAAATTATTCCCCTCCGCTATCCAACACTTTCCCTACTGTTGCACTTGCTGGAGTGGGAATAGTAATTTTATCCCCTCCGCTATCCAACACTTTCCCGACTGTTGCATTCGTTGGAGTGGGAATAGTAATGTTAACCCCTACGCTATGCAACACTTTCCCTACTGTTGCAGTCCGTTGAGTGGGAATAGTAAAGTATTCCCTCCGCTATCGAACACTTTCCCTACTGTTGTAGTTGCTGGAGTGGGAATAGTAAATTATTTGCCTCCGCTATCCAACACTTTCCCTACTGTTGCACTTGGTGGAATGGGAATAGTAAATTATTCCCCTCTGCTATCCAACACTTTCCCTACTGTTGCATTCTCAGGAGTGGGAATAGTAAATTATTCCCATCCACTACCCAACACTTTCCCTTCTGTTGCATTCTCAGGAGTGGGAATAGTAAATTATTCCCATCCACTATCCAACACTTTCCCTACTGTTGCACTTGCTGGAGTGGGAATAGTAAATTATTCCCCTCCGCTATCCAACACTTTCCCTACTGTTGCACTCCCTGGAGTGGGAATAGTAAATTATTCCCATCCACTATCCAACACTTTCCCTACTGTTGCACTTGCTGGAGTGGGAATAGTAAATTATTCCTCTCCGCTATGCAACACGTTCCCTACTGTTGCAGTCCGTGGAGTGGGAATAGTAAAGTATTCCCTCCGCTATCGAACACTTTCCCTACTGTTGTAGTTGCTGGAGTGGGAATAGTAAATTATATGCCTCCGCTATCCAACACTTTCCCTACTGTTGCACTTGGTGGAGTGGGAATAGTAAATTATTCCCCTCTGCTATCCAACACTTTCCCTACTGTTGCATTCTCAGGAGTGGGAATAGTAAATTATTCCCATCCACTAACCAACACTTTCCCTTCTGTTGCATTCTCAGGAGTGGGAATAGTAAATTATTCCCATCCACTATCCAACACTTTCCCTTCTGTTGCATTCTCAGGAGTGGGAATAGTAAATTATTCCTATCCACTATCCAACACTTTCCCTACTGTTGCACTTGCTGGAGTGGGAATAGTAAATTATTCCCCTCCGCTATCCAACACTTTCCCTACTGTTGCACTCGCTGGAGTGGGAATAGTAATTTTATCCCCTACGCTATCCAACACTTTCCCTACTGTTGCACTCCGTGGAGTGGGAATAGTAAATTATTCCCCTCCGCTATCCAATACTTTCCCTGCTGTTGCACTTGCTGGAGTGGAAATAGTAAATTATTCCTCTTTGCTATCCAACATTTTCCCTACTGTTGCATTTGCTGGAGTGGGAGTAGTAAATTATTCCCCTCCGCTATCAAACACTTTCCCTACTGTTGCACTCCCTGGAGTGGGAATAGTAAATTATTCCCATCCACTATCCAACACTTTCCCTACTGTTGCACTTGCTGGAGTGGGAGTAGTAAATTATTCCCCTCCGCTATCAAACACTTTCCCTACTGTTGCACTCCCTGGAGTGGGAATAGTAAATTATTCCCATCCACTATCCAACACTTTCCCTACTGTTGCACTCGCTGGAGTGGGAATAGTAATTTTATCTCCTCCGCTATCCTTCACTTTCACTACTGTTGCACTCTGTGAAGTGGGAATAGTAAATTATTCCCCTCTGCTATCCAACACTTTCCCTACTGTTGCACTTGCTGGAATGGGAATACTAAATTATTCCTCTCCGCTATCCAACACTTTCCCTACTGTTGCACTCCCTGGAGTGGGAATAGTAGTTTTATCCCCTACGCTATCCAACATTTTCCCTACTGTTTCAGTTAATGTAGTGTAAAATGTTGTTTTAAAGATAAATATTTATTTTAATATATTATTTTATTATATATATAATTTATTTTTATATTTATATAAAAGGTTTATGTAATATATATATGTATTTATAATTTTTATTATGTTTCTAACGTTTTATAATTTAATAAAATAATTATTTATTAATATTATTAAGCAAATATATATATAATTTTTTATATATGTATGTTTAATTTATTTTTATATTATATTAATTATTTATAATTATTAACATTTTTAAATAATTCTAACTATGTTTTTATTAATTGTATTTATTATTTAATGTATTTTATATTATTTTTAAGACATTTAAAAAAAACGATATTTTGAACAACGATATTTTAAACAACGATATTTTGGTTTCGATATTTTTGTACTTATCTTTGTAGAGATAGGATGTCGATATTCTGGACATCGATATTCTTGACACGATATTCTGGTAGGTCGATATTGTTGTCGTCGATATTATGTCAGTGATCCGATCTAAGCTCCTCCCTTACACTTGCTCATCTCCCAGAAATATGTAAACAGGCAAAGGTTAAATCTTTGTTGAAGATATCATCAGCTGCTGCTAAGATTTCAGCCAACTTTAGATCTATCTCTGCACTCCTAACTCCTGCTAAAATGGTGGAAACGTTAGTGAATATACAAGACGCAGAGTATCTTGATCAGATCAACTTTCTTCACAACTCTCAATCAGGCTTTAGACCTCAGCACTGCATCGAGACAGCCTTCATAGAAGTCTCAGCATCCATCAAAATACATTTAGATAAGGGTCTGAACGCCTTCTTGATGCTTTTAGATCTGACGGCAACATTCAATACTTTGTTACATGCTCTACTGGAGCAGCGCCTTGCTGAGCTTGGGACTTGTGGCAATGTTTTGCGATGGTTCTCATTTGTCTTCGGTTACAAGAAAATAGCAATTTAAAGTTCAATATCGACAAAATAGAAATTCTTTTCTTTGGAAGAAATAACACTTTTTCCATCTCGCACTGGTGGTCTGATGGACTTGTCAAATCCCCCAGCCCGACAACAGTAGCAAGGAACTTGGGTGTCAAATCTGATAAAGATTTGCCCTTCCATCCACAAGTTCTGGTGTCTGGAACTTGCTTCCTCCTCATTAAATCATTGAAGAAGTTCCCTGACTTTTTTCCTTTGGAGGCTCAAAGACAGTGGTACTGTGACGGATATCCCCAAGAGTAGAATACGCAAATGGTCTTTATTATAGTTTTACCTAACTATTTAGTAAATAACCTGCAGTGATTCAAAATACAGGGCTAAAACTGGCACTAAAACTCTCCTGGCTGGACTCCATCTATGACAACCTGAGTCAACATCACTGGCTGCCTGTGCAGAAATACATTCTATTAATGCCTTGGTCATAGTTTTCAGAGCCTTTCATCAAATAGGGCCCAAAGTATCTTATCAATAGATTCACCCAGTATGTCGCCCAGAGAACATTAAGATCCACCGATACAAATCAGCTGCACATACGAAATTCACACTGATTACAAGAGGAGGTCGATCCCTCTCAGTCTTAGCAACTAGAGCCCGCAACCAGCTTCTGCAGGCCTTCGTCTCTTAGTTTTATATAGCGCAAACTAGACCCGAATGTATCAGAGCACTTTACATGAGCACCAGTTGTGTTACAGACATACAAATGAATTGTTTAAGCAGGGGGTAGATTAAGTGATTTGCCTAGAATCACAGGATGTTGAGTGTCCCTGCCGATACTCGAACCCGGTTCACCAGCTTCGAGGTCGACCGCCCTAGCAGAGAATTTGCATATATTTTTTAGGAAAAAGCTAAAGACTTGGCTGTTCTCCTTCCTGTAGGTCTCCCCTTCTGCCCTTTATCTCAGATGATTTAAAGAAAGAAGAACATTGATCCTCTGCACAATACTGATCATAGGACAGTGCCAAGACATCCTTGGGGTACCAGTTGTGCTTAGCAAGTTCCTAATTCATTTCATTTTATTTATTTCATTTTATGCCAGTTGTTGCTCTCACACCTTACATGCCGGCCTCTGCATTCCGATCTTACATGCCAGGCCTGCCCTCACATCTTACATGGCAGGCTCTGCCCTCGCATCTTAAATGCTTGGCTCTGCCCTCGCATCTTACATTCTGGGTTCTGCTCTCACATCAAGTTACAGTTATTTATCGGTACATTGTGGATGATAGAAACGTCACAGTCAGATGTGGGACCCCTTAGTAGTCCGTTTCTGTTCCTGCTCTGAATTCATTATTCATAAATAACATGCTTCCACCCCACTAACTCCAATTCAAAGAAAATATTGTTGAGATTAAAAGTCCAGCTTGATGGACTATGCTCGACATATGACTTTCTTATGAGCTATTACTGAATTATGTTCTGGAGTAGTGGAGCAGTTTAGGTGGCTTATATTTAAAATTCATTTTTGTCTCAGGTTATGCCAATGATTTTTTAAATCTCTGACTGTTGTCAGTAAACACAATGTGCCATTAAACAGGAGTGAACTGAACAAGAGAATTTTCCGGCATTCTACACACCAGCGGCAATATTATGAGTTCAGTGAACAAACTCATAATTGGAAACAAAGATTACAATTAAGTGGCATTTTGTTTCCTGCTATGAAAGGTAGGTGAATTTATGTAAACAGAACTCTTGGTGTATCTAGATGGTTTAAAGAGCCCCTCAAAGAACCATTCAGCAGGGAAACAAAGGAGAACCAGATTTTCTGCTGGTTTGCCGGGTCATAAAAGTTTGATTGTAGAAAAAACTTAGCATAAACTCTCCTCCTCAATTGAGTTTATCCCTTTGAGTGTGAGTGGATTCCTGCTGGCAGACTGAGACAATAGCTGGATTCTTTGATATAGCAGGTGCCCCACTGGCAACCAACATCAATTCTCCTAGCCTCATGCATGATTCCCCCATCTGGTAGTGCCAGCTAGAGGCTCCATCTTGTGCTGGTCCCATTGAGCATAGGGATTATTTTGGGAGCAATTTGACAAAGTACTGGTGCTTTGGAACTCTGGTCAGTTTCATTTTATCTCTTATTGATTTCTCACCAGGTGAGCAGTGGTGATTGCCAGCACAAACTAACTCGACAGAAATATGAGGCCAACCTGTTCACCTGAAGAAGGCACTATAGACAATTATCAGACGCATGACATACTGATACATTTTGCTGCTATCACTTGCTAACATCTGCAGTGAAGTATCTTTTCAACATCATATAACTAGTGATTTTAAGGCTGAAGATGGAAGTATGGGTCCTACAGTTATCCAAGATAATGGACTTATGTATGGCATTGTCAGATCCTGTCCGGAGGATATGGGGCAAGAGAGGGCTGCTGGGACTCAGACGCAGGAGTGGAGTTGTCACCTTTAATATCCCAGGGTTATCTTACTATAGCTCTGCAAACTGGCCAAGTAAAACCATTTCAGCACTTGTTTCTCAGTGGTAGCGATGGTGGATAGTCAGAGGCTTCTCAGGAGAGTGATGTGGTGGCACAACAAGCTCAGCACTCGTCATAAATGAAACAGAGTAATAACTGGATTTTCCTGCTAGGTGTTTATCTTTAGAGAAGCATGTTATAACACTTTAAAACATAATGCAGGGGGTGTGTCCAAGATGGCACCCGAGTGGTAGCAAGCTTACGGAGCTCTGCCACCCGCCTCACTCTTAACGCCAGAAGCAGGGTGCCCCAAGCTTCCTCCAGCTTCCATAAGCCTACAGGAGTCACTGGGGCTGGTGGGGAGTGATTTGCGGACAGGCCTGCACTGCCCCTTCACTGTTTTTGGAGCCTAGCTATCCCTCAACTTCATTTGCATATTTCCAAGATGATGAATGCCCGCGAATGATCGACTGTGGGACATGACCTAAACTGCAGCGAACCGCACTGTGCACTCATCTCTAGCAGAAGGTACTATTGAGCGTACAGAGTAGCCCTAATACTCCTCATCAGTGCCAGCGAGTACGACTAGAGCATGCCTGCCAGGGAAGCCTAGCTGGAATCGTCACAAATCATGCTGCATGATTGCAGCGAACGGGGGGAGCGCCTTACCTAGCAGGACAGTGGTGCAGCATTCGGCGGGACCAACAAATGCACTCTAATGCCTGGACCTACAAGGAGCCCTGAAACGGGTCAGAGGCTGGTTCGTGACGCGGGCGGCACAGTTGGACTAGGCCGTATGCAGTTTTTCGGCCTGCTGCACATGTGTGCTCTCCACTGTGCTCCTCCTAAGCAATGACCTCGCCCTTCATTTCCTTGTAGGCACTCTGCCATTTGGGATGTGCCTGGATCCCTGTCACTGGGCGCCATCTTGAAAGGGAGCAATTCTCCAGCTTTTAATGATTTTATGCTTTTCTTTCACACTGTTTATTTGTATTTTGCTTTTTGTTACCAGCAGTCAGCTCTTGCAGGGGAGCCTGTAATCAGCTGTGGGGGTTGATGGACTCCGGTTCTAAGCCCCGTTTGTTTTACCCATCTGTTCTTCTTGGTCTCCGCCCCCTCTCAGGGCTGCCTACTTAATGTAGCACTCTGCGCGTCCGCGCCAAAGGCAAGCCCTTCTGCACCCGTTCGTGCCAGGATTGCGCCGAGCGCCAGGGATGCTGCCCATTTTTCTAGCCAGGTGGCGTCGTGCCAGTCCTATACAGGTAAGGAACTGCATGATTTGAATATTATAACTCGCACTAGAATTAACAAGTGTGCTTGTTTCGACCTTGGCAAACTCTTTTCAAAGAAGCCTGCTAGTTGCGCTAACTGCAGCTTTATTCTTTCTCGCTGCGCAACACCCTGTGCGCTTCTCTCTTCTAACTCACCATCTTCGGGGGTCACTTCTAAACCCCCTCAAACGACGCGCAGCGCACTTATAAATGCCCGGTCTTTGCCTAAGCACAATTTGGACATCGCTGAGCTGATCGACGCTCAGGGTTTAGACATGCTTTTTATCACAGAAACATAGGCAGACCATGGGGCAAGCCCAGATTTCTGTATTGCTGTTCCATTGGGCTTCACAGTATTTAGACATGATAGAACACATAAAAAAGGAGGTGGACTCACTCTGCTCTATCGTGATATCTACAAAGCCACCTTTGAGCCTATTTCCTCCCCAGATTGTGAAGCTTTTCTTTTCAATCCAAAAATAGCTAACCGATTCTCTTTTAAAGGGTTGTTACTTTATCGCCCACCAGGGGCAAAACATGGGTTTCTCACCAGTCTCAACCCACTTTTAGAATCCTGTGTCCTTGAAAATACCTTTCAAATTCTGGGTGATTTTATCTTTCATCTTGAGCCCGTTACTGATAATAACATTGCCTCTCTACTAGACATTATGAAAATGGCAGGCCTAAGTCAAAAGGTTACGGGCCCTACACACAGGGCCGGCCATACTCTAGACCGAGTTTTTACTAAAAGTGAGTCAACTAATAATAAAGAGATCCTACCATTAACCTGGACCGACCATTTTGTAGTTCTCTTTGAGCTTTATATCCCACTCACCACTCAGGCAAGCACCTCCAACATGCCTCATAGATCTTACCATAACTGGAAGCAGGTTGACAATAACATGCTCAGTTTCCGTCTTTTTCGTTCCCAGACTAAACTGCCTGAGAAAGCGGAACATACCTCCGCTCAGTTTAACCATTGGCTCATGTTGGTAGCCGACAATGTAGCTCCTTACAAAAAAGGTTCAAGTAATAGGAAAGTCCGGTCTGCTCCTTGGTTCACAGAAGCCCTGAGATGTAAAACACAAGAATGTATACGGCAGAAAAGATGTTGGGGATCATATGACAATGAAAATGAGCTCTCACGTTATAAAACTTTATTATCCGAATATAAAAATCTTGGGCCAGATGTACGACCATTGTATGTAGTGCCTCGCAATTTGCGACAAATTGTGAGTCGCAAATTGCGAGGCGCAAAATCCAATGTACAACAGTGTCAGAGACACTGTTAGCGATTCCCAATGGGGTCGCAAAATGCGAGGCTCATCAATATTCATGAGCCACTCGCAATTTGCGAGCCCATTGGGAATGGCCAACCTCACAGGGATGGTGGCCTGCTGGTGTCAGTAGACCACCATGTCTGTGACTGCTTTTCAATAAAGCAATTTTCTTTTTTTTTAAATTCAGCCCGTTTTCCTTAAAGGAAAACGGGATGCATTTAAAAAAGAAAAAATGAAACGTTTTCGTTTCATTTTTTAAGGGCAGGTAGTGGTCCCTGGGACCACTGCCTGCCCTTAAAAAGATATTTTAAACTGCATTCACAAAGTGGAAGGGGTCCCCTGGGGACCCCTTCCCGTTTGGGAGTGCTTTACCACCCTTCTGAGAAGGGTGGTAAACTGCGACTGTTTTGCGACTGCAATTGCGGTCGCGAAAGAGTCATACATAGCTGGAGGACTCGCTATTTGGAAGGGATGCCCTCGGAAGCCCCTTCCTAACAGCGACTAGCTATTCCTATTTTGCTAGTTGCAAATAATTTGCGACGGTCATACATCTGGCCCCTTATCTTTAAGGAAAAGCGTTCCCACTATGCTAAGCTAATCGAGGAGACTAAAAACTCCAATAAGGAACTTTTCCAGGTGATAACCAAACTGACTACACTGTCTGATAAAAGTGTTAAAGAACAATGTCAAGCTTTTTGTAACTCACTAGCCCAGAACTTTCAAAAAAGTGGAGCAAAATTATGCCACCTTTGACAACAGGCCCAGGTCTGAGGCACATGTTTCAGTAGAACCACGTTCCCCCAGCTCTCCAGTATTCACAGAATCTAGGCCAGTAACCAATGATGAGATAACAGCTCTTATCCAGCAAGCCAAATCGGGTTCTCCCTACAACCCTTTTCCCCTGATGATATTTAAACAGGTTCCTCATATTCTCAAACTAGATCTAACCACCATCTTCAAATCTATGTTTAAGGAAGGAATTTTCCCTCCATCTGGAATAGGGAATCTATTCTACCTCTCTTGAACAAACCCAGTCTTGACCCAGCCGAACCGAATAACTATAGGTCTATTTTGCGTCTTCCACTCCTGGCTAAGATGGTGGAAAAAGTCATGAACGACCAGTTAACAATCTATCTTCATGAAAATAATTTTATGGATGAGACCCAGTTTGGCTTTAAGGCAGGCCACAGCACTGAAACGGCCATAATAAAAGTTACAGATGAAATTAGAGCAGACTTAGGTGTAGGAGGTTCTGCAGCTCTTATCTTGCTCGACCTGTCAGCAGCGTTCGACATGGTCGACCACAATCTGTTACTCAATTGTTTGAATACTCTCTGCGTTAAGGATAATGCACTAGCACTGGGTCTCCTCCTTCCTAGCTGGAAGAACACAATCGGTTGCCTTGGGCAGTTATGAATCTCCCTCCTTCACTTTCCCCTGCAGGTTTCCCCAGGGTTACTCAACGAGCCTTACTCTTTTTAACATTTAAGTATCAGAAGTAGCAGTGTTAAGTAGAGCCTTTGATTTGGAACTAACATCTTATGCGGACGACACTCAAATCGTCCTGTCTGTTTATAAAAACAGCACGCCTCTGGTTAAAATATTTAGGGACTGTATACTAGCAGTCAGCTCCTGGATGAGCTCACACTGTCTCAAACTGAACTCAGGAAAAACTGAGATAGTCCTCTTCAGTAACTACTCCCCAAGCTGGTCGCAGATCTTGTGGCCGGATGAATTGGGGGCAGTACCCACTCCAGTTCCCAAAGCAAAAAATATGGGAGTAATCATCGATGAGAAACTGAATTTCAAGGCACAAGTTAATGCCGTCTCCTCATCCAGCTTTTATCTACTCAAAGTTATCAAGAAAATTCTCCTTTGTATTACAGCAAATAAATCGTTGTAACATCTTTAGTTCTTTCCAAGCCGGGTTATTGCAACGGGCTCTATCTCAGCATACCCGAGAAGCAGCTACGTAAGCTTCAGATGATCCAGAATGCCACAGCAAGTCTTTTGTTAGGGATCCCTAAGTTCCACTCAGTGGTAAGCACCGTCAAAATCTGCACTGGCGTCCAGTTAGGAGTTGCAATAACTTCAAAGCCTTATGTATCACATTGAAGGCACTTCATGGTACCGGCCCTCAGTTCTTGAGGTGGTCGTTGCATTGGTATTCTCCAAATAGATGCCTCCCCTCGGAAGGAGCGAAACTGATGCTTCTCCCCAGATTTTGCAAATCCAACTGGGTCGGCAGAAGCTTCACAGTGGGGGCCACGAAACTCTGGAATAGCCTTCCCAACTCCATTAGGACTCTCCCTTCTTTGACAGCCGTCAGGAAGGCTGTCAAAACTTGGTTATTTAATAAATAGAGGTCTCAGCTCACTCAGGAATGCTAGCGCCAAGTAATCATTTGGTAATTGTGCGCTCTATGAGTTTCAATAACATAACATAACATCCTGGAGCAGCACTGAACCCAAGTCAGACTAGCACCAGTGAAGATGTGCACCGACCTTGCACCCAACATGACCTGGAGTGATTGGTGCCCGACAGAATGATTGCGGGCCGATTGGCCTAAGACTTGAAGGTGAGACGGAGATATCCCTATTCCCCCCCCCCACAGAGGCACATACAACGTGACCTGTGCTCTCTCCTTGAGCTGCTGCTCTGGATCTTCCGTCTGCCCGCCGCGCACGCCTGACCCCTCTTTGATATCATCTGTGGTACCACCCGTGCTACAGGATCACCCTTGTTGCGCATTTGTAATACAGGGGCCTTGTTGGCTAAAGTGATCACCCTTGCTGGAGGTGCAAAGGCCCTTCTACTTCGAGGCTGTAAATCTGTCGATTGAGACACCTGACCCACCCAGGCCTAGTGGTGCAGCACTCCTCTTGTATGCAGTTAAGGCTCCCTGACTTTTGGCACCCTCCCTTCCTATCTTGAAAGCGGTATCCCCATCTACTTGTGGTGGACCTCATGGGGATGCTCCTGGTTGAGGCGTGGTGAACACTCGATCTCCCATTGTTGGGACCCCTCATACTTTAGGGATCTGAGGCCCACCTCCGCTCAGTGGTGCATGTTTGGCCCTCCTACAGCTTGTCGGAGCAACCATAGTAGCCCCATGTACTACCAAGAAGGACAATTCCATAAAGGACTTACTTACTAAGCCCACGGGCAAAAAAACTGAAATCAGAGGAAAGGCTCTCCTTCAGCATCGTCCCTGACAGATGGCGCCATCTCCCATTATGTGGGTGAGGATGCGCTGGTCACCCAGGCCTTCTTATACACTTTTTTGACACTCTGCAAGCAGATATTGCGACCCTCAAACAGGAAATTGCAGTGAACTTCAAAGGCAGTACCAGAGAGTTGGGTGAGCTGGGCAAGAAGGTCAAAACACTTGAACAAAATTGCGACTTTCACAGAGAAGAACTCAATGCATATCGTCGTGAACTGCTGGAATTACAGGATAGAAATGAGGAGCTGTGCTACAAATTGGAGGACCTTGAAAATAGATCTCCGCGGGCCAACATAAGAATTAAAGGAATCCCTCTTCAAGCAGCAGCAAGGAGTCTAGAAGACTATGCCTACAGGCTTTTTCATCACGTGGCATAGGGTGGGCCGACCGCCAAAATCCCCTGGCATGCCTCTAGACATCCTGACCTGCCTGCACTACTACAAATAGAAGAAGGCAATCATGGCGGCTGTACTAGATGTCAATGCCATTGACTTTGAGGGCAACAAGATCTGCCTCTACCAAATTCATTTTGAACAATGAGATGCAGTGCGTGTGCGTGTGCACCTTGAACACCTTGAAGAAATCTAAAAAGTTGTTAGATATTGATAAGCTGCAGGATGCCTACATCTCCTGCCCCTCCCCCCCCACTGCAGATCCCTTCTCACTCCTCAGTGGGCTCAAGACGCTCTACATGACCGAAGACAAAAAGATTGGCCAAACCTACCGAGATGGCCAGGTCTAAACTGGGGTGCATGGTGAGCAAAAGAATAATGGATTTAACCCAGATCTCTTGACTGGGGTTGAATGTTTTGATTTGTTCTGCATTCCGTCCATCAATTGTGTGTCTTTTGCTTTCTCACCCTAAGTGCGCCTGGCATGACCAGACGTGGGTCGAAGGCTCACTGTGCCACTGGATTCAAGCTATCCTGGCTGATGAGGGGTGAAACACCTAAACCCGTCTTAGATGCTTTTTTCCAGTCCATGGAGGACCTGGCTTGGCAGTTCGGGCTGGACTGTTCCCATGAGGCACAGGGTCAAGACTGATTTGCAAATGGCCAGGTCTAAACTGGGTGGCATTGTGAGCAAAAGAATGATGGATTTTACCCAGATCTCTTGACTGGGGGTGAATGCTTTGATTTTTTTTGCATTCCATCCATCAATTGTGTGTCTTTTGCTTTCTCGCCCTAAGTTCGCCGGGTATGACCAGATGTGGGTCCCGGGCTCACTGTGCCACTGGATTCAAGCTATCCTGGCTGATGAGGGGTGAAACCCCGAAACCGGTTCTAGGATGCTTGTTTCGGTTCCAGGGAGGACCTGGTTTGGCAGTTCGGGCTGGACTGTTCGCATGAGGCACAGGGTCAAGACTGATTTGCAAATGGCCAGGTCTAAACTGGGGTGGCATGGTGAGCAAAAGAGTGATGGATTTAACCCAGATCTCTTGACTGGGGGTGAATGTTTTGATTTTTTCTGCATTCCATCCATCAATTGTGAGTCCCAAGGAGAGAGCAGCCCTCCTCCGCAAACTCCAGCATCAGGAGACCACCTCCAAGCCTGAAAATGTTTGAGCAATGACATCACTGCGGGACCGCTACCATATGCTCCCCCCACAGAACACGTAAAATCTAACGGTCTCCTGCTGCAATGTGCAACATGTTTGGAAATCCGCTCAACCTCACTGGGTCATACTACTCCAGATGGCAGGGCTCCCTGACCCCGTGGACTGATGCAGGGCCGCACCTGGCAGCCAAGATATGGACCTCATCTTAACTACTCATCGCGGTCTCAGGAAGTGACTGCTTTAGTTTTGTTGTTCATTATTCTTTTTTTTTTGTTGCTACTTTCTCATTCCTTCTCTTTCGTTTACCTATCCAGCAATGTGCACACCGATACACCTCGATACATTTGCACCATGCGTTCTGCATTCTCAGAGTTCCCGCAGACACACCTCATGTGGGTCTCACACATGCATGCCCCCCCAATCTGATTGATGGTTAGAATAATTAGTTTTAATGTTAGGGGCCTCAACGCACCACCGAAGCCTTGAGCATTCTTGTCTATGTTACGCAAATCCAAATGTGACATCTGTTTACTTCAAGAGACGCATCTTCTTAAAGCAGATTGGAGGCTCTTGCGATCCTGCTGGTTTGATCGCCAGTACTTCTCATCTGACATAGGGAAGAGAGCAGGGGTGGCGATTTTATTGGCCTCATACTTCTCTGGTAAGGTGGTCCAGACGTTTGCTGAAATTCCTGGTAAACTTTTATCTCTTTGCATTGCCATGCAGACATACACGTTTGCACTTGCTACTTTATATTCTCCGAATGAGCATCAAGAGGCTTTTGTCCTCGACACATCGGGGCAGGTGATGGCCACTATTGATACTGACGTTCTGATTAGAGGAGACTATAATTTGGCCCCTGATGCCGGCCTGGACAGGTCTGTGCAGAGGATGTGGCAAACGGGTGCATTCACCCTTCATGGTCATCAACAACTAGATACCTATGGATTTACAGACGTGTGAAAAAAATGCCATCCCACGGAGAGAGACTACACTTTCTTTTCAGCACTCATCAGACATATGCAAGGATAGACCTCTTCCTTGCGACCTCGCGACTTTTGGCGTCCACTGCCGCAGTCGACATCGGGGTGGCTGCCCTATCTGACCACTCCCCATTTAGTATCACTATACACTTACCAGGCCTCACCCCTCAACACAGTACCTGGCACCTAAACCACAAACTCTTAACATATGAGGTGACCGTCACCTTAATAAAGAGAGTGATTAGCGACTTCTTGGAAACTAATGATTCACCTGATACACCCATAGCATTGTTATGGGATACTCTAAAGGCAGTGATTCAGTGACGGCTTACAGCCATAGCCCCCTGCCTTAATCGAGATAGAAAAGATAAGTCTGGAGGGCTGGGTGAAGGAATTGGAAGAGGCACACAAACAGTTGGGCTTTTCACACGGTACGCAGTCAGCTCATCACAGCACGCAAACAGTTTAAAGCCCTACGTACCAAGCAGAAAAACTATGCAGGGGGCAACAAAGCGGGATGCCTTTTGGCGCATCATTTTCGGGCCCAGGCCATTAGACAATGGGTGACTGAAATTGAGAGGCCGCAGGGCACTAGGCTATTTCAGAATGAGCACATCACTCAGGCCTTTGAGCACTTCTATGCCGTTCTTTATTCAGCTGAGGCATTGGAGGTGGACACCACTATCTCATACCTAGCGCAGACCCCATTAAACTATTTAGCACCATAAGATGCCTCACGCTTGGACCGTGACATCCAGATGGACGAGGTGATGGCAGCAATTTCCCATTTACAGTCAGGCAAAGCCCCGGGGCAGGATGACTATACCTCTGATTTTTATAACCTATTTGCGGCCTCCCTGCCTCCCATCCTCACCCGTTTATATAACTTGTTTAGCACTATGGGCTCCTTTGCAGATACCATCAAAATGGCTACTATCACGGTTCTGCCCAAACTTGGCAAGGACTCTGAGCACTGCTTGGTGAACGGTTCAGACGCTGGATTTGGTGTAGCTATACGGGCCTCCGGGTGGCTGTTAATTTTAATGGTTTGACATCCTTGCCCTTCAACATTGCACTTGGCACTCTGCAACGTTGCCCCTTGGCACCGCTACTTTTAGTCCTGTATATGGAACCCTTCTCAGAGCGCATCTGCAGAAACTCCACCATAACGTGTATCACCATAGGGGGAGGTACCACAAGTTCATTCTCTATGCAGACGATGTTATGGTAGCTTTGACAAATCCACTCAAATCTCTGCCTCCACTTATGAGGGCAATGGAGGCCTTTGAGAAAAATTCGGGGTTCAAAGTCAACCTCCAGAAGTTTCAGATACTCAACCTAATGGTCCTGAAAGCTGACCAACTTACCCTTAAGCGCCTCTTCCCTTTCACATGGGCTAAGCAGGGAGTGGCGTATCTGGGCCTACATATCCATTCCACACCAGTGCAGACTGCGGAGAGCAACTATGGCACCCTTCTCTCGAAAGAGAGGTCTTAATTACAGTCCTGGAAAAGCTGCACTCTATCTTTGCTGGGGCACCTCACAGCGATGAAATTGACTCTTCTGCCTAAGATATTGTATAATATGCAGACGTTACCTTTGCAACCCCCGCTGCAGGTATTGAGAAAATTATAGCACCTTTTAGAGGATTACATTTGGGTGGGCAAGAAAGCCCGCGTAGCCAAAAAGCAGGCATGCTTGTCCCTGGTGGAGGGCAGCCTTGGGGTCCTCCACCTCTCACACTATTATCAAGCTGCACAACTTCGGTACTTAGTAGAATGGGCTAGACCCTCCTTAGAGAAGCACTGGTGTTTCATAGATCAGACAATCACTGGCATCCATATCTGAATGGTGCCTTGGCTGCCCAAACCACACAGACCACCTGAGGTGTACATTTTACCTGTTCCTAGGGCCACTATGGGGTCTTGGGACAGAGTGCAGGTGCCAAAGAAGTTGTCCACTTGCACCCCCCCAAACCCTGATCATTGGCAACCCCGACTTACCTCCAGCTTGTCAGGGCACTGACTACTTACAATGGCAGCACGCTAACTGCAAAAGAATAGGAGACTTTTTTGATCACACAGGGTTGATGTACTTCTCCCAGATCCAACGCCATTATAGCATACCCTCAACTACACACTTGCAGTACATCGCTATCCACCACTGGTTAGCACAGCATTCTATTCGCCCCAATGCTAGCAGCCCCTTGTTGCCATTTGAGAAATGGCTTATCACTCGATGTACAGACAAACGCTTTTTCTCTGACATCTACGCCTTTCTCAGTGTATCGCAGACCCCTACCAAATCAGTGGTGCAACTGCACTTAGGAAAAGGAATTCGAGCATTAGTTCACCGCTAAAGAATGGTCGGAAATCCAGATACGAGCCAACAGCTCAGATCCCAGTGCTTCAAGCAAAGAAATGCTCCTTAAGGTAGTACATTATTGGTATTATACCTCAGCACGAAAGGCTCAGTGTAAGCGGGATGTTGATGCAAATTTCTGGAGAGGCTGAGGACAAGTGGGGACCCAGACCCATCTTCTTTGGCAGTGCCCTAATCTCTATTAGTGCTGTGTTGAAGTCCTAGCCACCATTGACCAAATGTACGAAACTGAGCTTCCCAAGTTCCCGAGCTACATTCTGCTAGGTCTTCAAAATGCCCTGACCTACCCTCTGAAATCCTCATGAGGGCGAGCCATCACTCTAGCCCTATGTGCTGCCAAACAAACTTTGTTAGTACACTGGGGTACTACCAAAATACCCACCCACTTAGACTGACTTTATAATATCTGGGATCTCGTTGGCATGGAAAAGTTGACCAAAGGATGCTCCAATTCAACAAGACTTGGGAACCCTGCCTACGGTTCCTTTCAAAGGAATTCAGGGAATTAACCTCCCCTGCATACCTGCCTCTAAGCTACGGCTTAGGCAACACCATTAGCCCACTCATTAGAGGCTGCTACCACAATCGGATAGGTTACCTGTTCTTCACCTCCTTCCCTAGTGCACCTCTCTTTCTATCTACTATTACTTCTCTACTTCATCTTACTCCCACCTGCTATTGTTTCTTATTAGCCAGTGGACGTAGGTGAGATGTTCTTGTATTGTTCATCTACATTATCAAAACTAGTAAAACAGATTCAAACCTAAAACATAATACTACATACTACACACTACAACACTCAGATACTCAAAGTCTCTGGCACACTTCCACTGTCCTTTTGTCATGGATACCTTGCTATGCTCCCCCTTCAACCTGCCCTCACTCTCTTGCAGGATGAGGGTAACACTGGAGTGGGTCTGAAGTGCAGATACAATGATTAGCCCCCCACCCCACAGGCAGGGTCAAATGATCCTTAGGTGTCTCACCAAATGTGAGTTTCTGGCCTCAGCTAGTGCTAAGTTAGGCTCTACATACTTCAATCTGTGTCCTCCTCTCCATGTGGAAAAATGTGCTGGCCCTGTGCTCTGAGCCTTGGAGTTGAGCTGGGCAACACTGCAGAAATCAGAGGTGGTGGCAGGCAGGAGTGTGGCTGTCCTTGGTCCGGCAGCCCTCTTCCGTGCACTCAGTGATTTGACTGGAATCTTGGATCCACAGATATGGAAAGGGTCATCCTTCACCGAAGCTGGATGGTGAGTCAGTGGCTCCGCTTGACACACTTCCTGATGGTGGAGGCAGTAATAAAGTCTGCTTCTGGTCTTGGTCCAGGTGGCAACAGTTGGACCACTTCTAGATACATTAGAGTTCGGCTGTAGTGGCAAAGTCTAATGGGGTGCACATCGGTCACCTCCTCAGACAGCCACACAGTCATTCATGCACAAAGGAGACGAGTGCCTCATTGCAGCAACTTCAATTATATTGGCATAATCCACTCGGGCACAAATTGGACAAGTGTTGTGGGCTAACCACTTTAAGTCTGTTGGGGCCCAACTGGGCAAGCATCAAGCATGGAGTGAGGTGCTGGACTTTAGTGTGCCAGAAATTCACTGCAGAGATGGGGGTTGATTGGATGCAGAAGCCTGGAGACAAAAGGTATCTGCAGCTTCCTTTCCACAGACATATGCACATAAGGAAGGTATCTGTAGAATGTCTGAAATGCTGTGTGGGTTGGGGGAAACATTGCTCAATGTATGCAGTGAGAAGTTTAATTTGGAATGACCCAGAAAGAATGACGTTTAACTCAATAGACCACAAATAAAATATTTTATGTATAATTATTATGGATAAATTAGTTGGTGAAATTAATATGACAAAGGTCTACAAGAATCTGGGAAGTTGATGATGTCTGAATGGCATGCATGAGGTAGTGCACCCAGCGGGGACACTCATCCAGACTGAGGCAGTCAAGAGTCATTTCTTCAGCAGGCAGGCTGCTCATACCCACTGTGTATAGCCACTGGCTGTGATGGCAGGTGTCCTTTCAGGCTCACTTCAGGAGTGCTGCCAATCTTCCTCTTCAACTCAGTTGACAGGCTCTGAAATGTTAGCGCACTGGTCACGCTCTTTGTTGCCTTTGGTAGACGGACCCTCAGCTTTGCGGCCAACTGCTCTTGACCATGCTGTTAGTCAGCTCTGTAACGTCTTCCCCAGCCCTGGACCATGCAGAGTAAATATGCCACATGGGAGCTGCTATTAAATCTTACTTAATTCCTCAGCATACACTTACACACTGATCATTATATTGTACTTTTTATTAACCACACCCTTACACATCCCAGTATATTTCGCAGTTCGTGTCTAGAGTCCGCCCCAGAACCACAAGGTTCCTAGTGCATATAGTCTCCGGATGCTACATTTTGTTAAATAAAAAGTGGTAAACAACATTGGAAAAATCATATCTCTTCATTGAGTCAGCGAGGCACTCGCACTTATCTGCCGGCTATGGTGATCTGAGGTGATCGAGGGCAACCCTGATTGGGGAACGGCGACTTAGGCTTCGGCACTTGAGCTGGACCTGCTCGCCGGGTTGCCTCACGCATGGTTTTAGGATTCGACAAACATCGGGGTAGGTGTATAAAGTGTGAAGGGTCCCTAACAATAGCTTTTCCAGGATGAAGTGTTGTCACCATATGTCCTTTGCATGCCACAAACTGTAGAGGATCAGTGGCAAAAGGAGTGTCTGTTTTCCGGTTTCATCTCTGTTTAACTTGTACTCAGTCTGCTTCATCAAAGACCGTTTCCTGGGCATGGCGATGCTGATTGGCGTAGGTCTTCATTTTCCTTTTCTTAGTTGCATCGGTGTCTTGAACCTGGTCGGTGCTCACTGATCGAGCAGATGTCTATTGAGGTAGTTTTGTTCTGATGGCTCTCCCAAATTGCAAGGTGGCTGGACTCTCACCAGTTGTGGTGTGAGGAGTTGATCGATAGGCTCAAAGGGCCTGACGCAAAGCTTGGTTCAATTCAATTCCTTCCATGGACGCTCACTGAATGACTCTCTTGAGGATGCCCATGAATAATTCAACCACACCGTTGGCTTGGGGCCATGGGGGTGTACTCTTTTGGTGTTTGACATTGAGTTGACCAAGGAATTCTTTGAACTCTCTGTTTTCAAAGGGCGGGCCATTGCCAGGTTTGAGAATTTTGGGTTGCCCCATGTTGCAAAGATGTCATCAAACTGTTCTATGACTTTGTCATGAGTTGCTAAAGATAGGTCTTCCACCAAAGGAAAACGGAATATTCTTCAATGACTACCATGAGATGGTGTTCATTTCCTAAAGGCCCAAAGAAGTCAACACAACCCTTTCCCAAGCATGGGTAGGAAGGTCAGATATCGTCACCGGGTGCTGTGTCACTTTAGGAGATAAACAATTGCAAATGTAGCACGCCTTCAGCTCTTTCTCGACTCGCTCATCTAGTCGAGGGAACCACACTCGATCTCATAGGACTTTTTTGGTGGCTACAATACGATAGTGTTCATTATGGGTGAGCTTGATGACTGTGAGAAGTTGGCCTGGTATATGCTGTTCACTAATTAAAGTGGACACCTTGCACCAGGGCAAATCGACTCTTATGGTAGATAGGTTTAAGACAACCTTTTAAAGAAAGCTATCCTAGTGGTAGCTGTGGAGAGCAGCCTTCAGGCTAAGTCTCGGAGGAATGTAAAGCAGCTTGTTTTACCATATAATCTCTTGAATCACCAAATGAAAAGACACCACACAGGTATATATATCAAATATATATGTATTTATTTCTAAATAACTCTCTACTAATCTCTTTATGAGATTAGAAGACAAACATATGCACAAATCAACGTTTCACAATAAGTTAAGCACAAAATATGGCTGGGGCCCTAGGGGCGTACCAGACCATATACTAAGTAAGAGACTTAGAAACAACGACTTGCAGGGAGACAAGGCCTAGGGCCTTCAGAAGTGCTGGGGCCTCACAAAACCACCCAAGGCAGGTAAGTAAAGGACCCACGGGGGACGCGTGCAGTGTGGATACACAGGCGCGGATCGCCGTTAACTTCAATGGGGCAAGTCGCGGTTGGAAATAAAGAGTTTTAGGATACTTCGGGAGAACCTACAAGCAAGTCACTTACAGGGTAAGTAGTTCTAGGGCCCACACCCACAGGAGCACCGTAGTGCTGGAGTTACCTCACCCAGGGAAGCCGGGTGCACAGGTGTCCTTTGGTGTCGGGTCGCGGCGTCGTTTTCAATGGCGAACAAAGAAGACTTGCTGCTTGCGGGAGCTGAAGAACTGTCCGGTGGAATCCAAGCCTGGATTCTGAAGAAGGATGACCTGAAAGCAGAGGGGACAGTGTTCAAAGTCACTTGGCAGTGACCCGGGGCAAGGAAGATGGATGCCCACCGTCGTCGGTTGATTCAGGTCGGTTGCGGGTGCCTTGACTCTTCAGCCACATGGTCCAGGAGGTGTCGACGATGACCAGGAGCTGGATTCGGTGGGTCCCTCGACGTCTGCAGCTGACTGCGGTGTCGGCAACTCGATTGGAGCCAACAAGCCTTGGCAACAGCAAGTCTCGGGGAGATGAAGAAAAGTCGATGGCACAGACCAGCAAGGTCTGAGGGACTCACCCAGCGAGGGTAAGTCAGGGCAGGCCTGGAGCAACCAGCGGAGCCCTTTGGTTTCTTTAAGAAGTCTTCTGGGGACCCACGAGCCGGCTGGCAAGGGATCGCGAAGACACCTCGGGCGGAATCACTCAACAGGGGCCCACGGTCACTCGGGACGGTGTAGGCCTCTGATCTTCGGAGGGATTCCTGCTGGAGGTCGGGACCACACGTGGTTTAGAGGACAAGTTCGTAGAACGTTGTGAAGGGGTTGCACTCGACAATAGTGCACGGTACCCAGGGGTCGCGGTTCCTCGTTACTCGTGGGGTCCACTTGCCTCAGCTTCGCTGGGGACTCACGATGGCCTGGGAGAGGTCAGGAAATCCACTTCTTGGGCTGCAGGGACTTCGGACTCCGGCGGGAGCGGCGTAGTTTGCGACCGTCGTTGTCGTTTTTGGTGCCTGCCAAGCAGGGAGTCACTCCTTGACTCCAAGGGAGATTCTTCTGTCTTCCAAAGGTAGTGGAACGTCGAAGGGCCAGGATTCTTCTGTAGAGCGTCGTCCAGGGGTTATCTGCTTTGCAATGGCAAGGTTCCCCCTCTTATACTAAAAAGAGGGGATGGACTAGCTCTATGACCCCACCTATGGGAGGGTCAAGGGAGGGGTGGCTACACCCACTTCCCTTTGTCCAGTTTTGCGCCAGAGCAGGGGCAGGTAGCCCCTGAGCTGGTTTGAACTGGCATATGCACAGAGGAGCCTTCTGCTCCCCCAGTGCAGGACTTCAAAGCACTCTAAGAGTGCACCCACCCAGCCCCAATACACTAAACCCTGTCTGGAAGGTGGTTACACCTCCCTGTGACAGGATGCCTATTGTTGGGCTTCCTCCACTGCGAGTTTCGGTCATCAGCAGGAGGGCAGCCCAGTGTCTGTGACTGGTGGCATCCATTTTGTGATGCCAGGGCTCTTTAGGATTCTACCGCGTTTCCACAGCAGGTACATGTCTTCTCCCTCTAGAAGGGTGGAATGCTACCCCCGCCGCCAAGATTGGCGGGGGAGTAGTATTCCAAGATGTTTGACACCAAACACGACATGTTTTGATGCAGCCATTCCAAAGTTAGCATTTACCGCGAGGATATAATGCACTTAATAGTATATGGTTTAACCGCATCCACAAACAGCACCAGAGAATAGACTCTGAGAGCTGCAGAGGGGCCCTGCTCAGGCAGAGGCACCCCCTCACATAGAAGCCAAGCACCCTGCCCTCAGGATTGATAGGGCCTGCCTTAGGGGTGACTGATAGGTTTATATGTGTGTGCAGGAGAGATATAGGAAACCTATATCTCAGTGAGGGGTGCTAGCACCACCTCACCCAGGCTGCAGTAGCAGGCCTGTGGTGTCAGATTTAGACTGCTTCCCAGGGGTGGCATAACACTAGGCCTGGGCGGTAAATTACGTTCCGCTCGCGGAATTTGCGGAATTTGGGTAATTTCGCGTTCCGCAGAGAACGCGAAATTGCCATAAATTCCGCGATTCGCGGCTTCGCGGAATTTTTTGCTTGTTCGCGCTTTAAAAATGCGTGTTCGCAAGATATTTCTCCCCGAGCACGCAAACAGCGTTCGCGAACAGGAAAAAAGCATCCCGAACGGGCGAAACAAGCAATTCCGCGTGTTCGCGGAACTTTTGCGTGCTCGCGGAGATTTTTTACCGTTTCGCGGAGCTTTGCGTAGCGCGACTACGCAAATTCCGCCCACCCCTACATAACACATGCTGCAGCCCCTGGGAGGCCTGTGAAGTACCTATGCCCTTGGCACCTAAGGTACCATATACTAGGGACTCATAAGGCACCACAGTATCCAATCACTAGTGCACCTAGAGTGCACTCCATGTCGTTTAGAGAGAATAGAGAGGCTGGGGCCCTGATTGGCAGGGACCCAGCCAGACTATAGCCAGAAACCAGTGCTAACATCAGAAAAAAGTGGGGGCAACATAAGAGGCAGATCCTACTCTCCTACACAACCCCCCCCAAACGTAGGGACACTAAACTAACCTTGACCAGTTGAGTCTTCGTGTTCAAAGTGGAAATACCTTGAGAGTCCATCTGCATTGGCATGTTGGGTCCCAGGCCTATGTTCCACTGTATAGTCCATCCCCTGTAGGGAAATGGACCACCTCAAAAGTTTTGGGTTTTCACCTTTCATCTGCTTTAGCCATAGGAGGGGCTTGTGGTCAGTCTGAACTATGAAGTGAGTACCAAACAAGTATGGCCTCAGCTTCTTCAGGGCCCATACCACAGCAAAGGCCTCCCTCTCTATAGCTGACCAACGTTTCTCTCTAGGGGTCAGCCTTCTGCTAATAAAAGCTACTGGCTGGTCTTGACCTTCATCATTCAGTTGAGACAGTACAGCTCCCACACCCAGCTCAGAAGCATCTGTTTGGACAATGAACTTTTTGGTGTAGTCTGGACTCTGTAAGATGGGGGCAGTGCACATGGCCTGCTTTAGGTCTTCAAATGCCTTTTGACAGCTAGCTGTCCACTGAACCTTTTTTGGCATTTTCTTAGAGGTAAGATCATTCAAGGGGGTCACTATAGATCCATATCCCTTGACAAACCTCCTATAGTACCCAGTCAGGCCTAAGAAGGCTCTCACCTGTGTCTGGGTGGTTGGAGCAACCCATTCCATTATGGTTTGGATTTTGCTCTGTAAAGGCTGAACCTGGCCTCCACCTACAAGGTGGCCCAGGTACACAACCTGACTCTGCCCTATCTGGCACTTGGTGGCCTTGATAGTGAGGCCTGCTTTCTGCAGGGCCTCCAAAACATTTCTGAGGTGGACCAGGTGATCCTGCCAGGAGGAACTAAAGACAGCAATATCATCTAGATAAGCTGAGCAATAAGTTTCCATCCCTGCCAGAACTTTATTCACCAACCTCTGAAAAGTGGCAGGTGCATTTTTCAATCCAAAGGGCATCACCACAAAGTGGTAGTGCCCACCAGGGGTCGAAAATGCTGTTTTGGCTTTTGCATCATCAGCTAATCTGATTTGCCAGTAGCCAGCTGTTAGGTCAAATGTACTTAGATACTTGGCTGAGGCCAAAGTATCAATCAGCTCATCTGCCCTTGGTATGGGATAGGCATCAGTCCTAGTGACTGCATTGAGGCCTCTGTAGTCTACACAAAACCTCATTTCTTTCTTACCACCCTGGGTATGAGGCTTGGGTACCAGGACTACTGGGCTAGCCCAAGGGCTATCTGAAGGCTCAATCACGCCTAACTCCAACATTTTCTGGACTTCAGTCCTGATACAGTCCCTGACATGGTCAGGTTGCCTGTAGATTTTATTCTTGACAGGCAGACTGTCCCCAGTGTCCACCTCATGGGTGCACCAGGTAGTCTGACTAGGGGTCAGGCTAAACATATGTCTAAACTGTTGCAGAACTTGTCTGCACTCAGTTTGCTGATGGTCAGTGAGGCTGCTTGCCAAAGCAACACCATCTACTGACCCATCATCAGGGTTCTGAGAGAGCAGGTCAGGGAGAGGGTCACTCTCCTCCTCCTGGTCCTCATCAGTTGCCATGAGCAAGCCCATGTCAGCCCTGTCAACATATGGCTTTAATCTGTTGACATGAAGCACCCTTAGGGGGCTCCTGGGAGTTCCAAGATTCACCAGATAGGTGACTTCTCCCTTCCGTTCAACTATTGTATGGGGGCCACTCCACTTGTCCTGGAGGGCTGCTGGGGCCACAGGCTCCAACACCCACACTTTCTGTCCTGGCTGGTAGACAGTCAGCACAGCCTTTGGTCATGCCAAGCTTTTTGCAATTCTTGGCTGGCCTCCAGGTTTTTGGTTGCCTTTTTCATGTACTCTGCCATCCGGGAGCGGAGACCAAGTACATAGTCCATCACATCTTGTTTGGGGGGCTTGAGAGGTAACTCCCAGCCCTCTTTTACCAAACATAGTGGACCTCTCACAGGATGCCCAAACAGAAGCTCAAATGGGCTGTAACCAACCCCCTTCTGTGGAACCTCTCTGTAGGCAAACAACAGGCAAGGAAGAAGAAGGTCCCATTTCCGCCTAAGCTTCTCTGGGAGTCCTTTAATCATTCCTTTCAAGGTTTTGTTGAAGCGTTCAACTAAACCATTGCATTGTGGGTGATAGGGGGTGGTGAACTTATAAGTTACACCACACTCCTTCCACATTGCTTTCAGATATCCTGACATAAAGTTGGTACCTCTGTCAGAAATGACCTCCTTTGGAAAACCCACTCTGGAGAAAACTCCAATGAGGGCTCTTGCCACCACAGGTGCTGTGGTGGTCCTCAGGGAATTGCCTCTGGGTACCTGGTGGCATGATCCACTACCACCAGGATAAATCTGTGCCCAGATGCAGTCTGAGGGTCAAAGGGACCGACAATGTCAATCCCTACCCTTTCAAAGGGTACCCCCACCACAGGTAGTGGTATCAGGGGGCCTTTGTTGTGCCACCTGCCTTACCACTGGCTTGGCAAGTGACACAGGAGCGACAAAACTCCTTTGTGTCCTCTGACATATGTGGCCAATGAAAATGTGGAACAAGCCTGTCCCAGGTCTTGTTTTGGCCCAAGTGACCTGCTAAAGGGATATCATGTGCTAAGGTCAAGAGGAACCCCCTAAACTTCTGAGGTATTACCAACCTCCTGGTGGCTCCAGGGGCTGTGTCTCTACCCTCAGAATATAGGAGTCCCTCATCCCAATAAACTTTATGGGACCCACTAGCACTCCCAGCAGCCTCAGCAGCAGCCTGCTGTCTGAGGGGTTCAAGAGAGGGGCAGCACTGTTGCTCCTTACTCAGATCTTCCCTAGAAGGGCCCCCTGCCCCCAAGAACACAACCTGGTCAGGTTCAAGTCCCTCTGGGGCAGTTCCTTCTTCAGGTTCTGCTTCACCTCCCTCTGGAAGTGAATCCTTGATCTGAGACAGAGGGGAAGGCACTGCCTTAACCCTACTGCTCCTCCTCTTGGGAAGCATCTGGTCCATTGTTCCAGGATCCAGAGCTGGTTCAGTGTCATGCATTCTTGCTTGTGACCTGGTCACAGCAAATACCTTCTGCAGGGATGCCCAACATCTCAGCATGAGTCCATAACTCTACTTCAGACCAGGCTGAAGTCTCTAGATCATTGCCCAATAGACATTCTACAGGGAGGTCTGCACTGACTACAACCTTTTTAGGGCCAGTTACCCCTCCCCAGGAGAAATTCACAACTGCCAGACTATGGTTGGTCTGGACATTGCTTGCATTGGTCACCTGGTACATTTCACCCAGGATGATCTGTCCAGGGTCCACTAGGTCCTCTGCCACCATGGTGACACTAGCACCTGTGTCCCTAAATGCCAAAGCCTGTTTGCCATTTATCAAAGGCTGCTGTTTGTACTTGCCCAGATTACTGGGGCTTACTAGGAAGGACATATCAATGTTTCCTCACAAATCAGCATTGCCTGAGTGGTCACTCTGACTAGGTCAGAATCCACTTCAGAACCCAGGGTCAACCCTACTACACCCTTATTCTGCGTACCACCTCCACCAGTAGCTGAGCTAGGGGGCACAGTTTCCTTAGGGGCAGGAGTGGTGGTGGTTTGGTCTTTGGACTTGGTACAATCAGAAGTCCAGTGCCCTTTCTGTTTACAGAATTTGCACCAGGGCTTCTTTTGGCCTTTTCCCTTGTTGGACTGTGACTCCCCACCAGATGCAGATTTTTGGGGCCCTTGTGAAGACTTCTGGTCTTTTGACTTATCCCCACCTTTCTCAGAGCCTTTAGGATCTTGCTTCTTAGTGTCACCCCCTTGGTTCTGGGTTTTCTGCCTCACCCTGGTTCTGACCCATTTGTCTGCCTTCTTTCCCAATTCTTGGGGAGAGGTCAGATCAGAGTCCACCAGGTACTGATGCAACAACTGGTTCTGGCAATTATTTAGGATCTGTTCTCTCATCATCAGATTATACAATCCCTTGAAATCAGTAACCCTACTGCCAACCAGCCAACCCTCTAGAGCCTTGGTTGCACAATCAACAAAGTCAGTCCAGTCCTGAGTCTGTGCCTTCTGGGTATCTCTGAACTTCAACCTGTACTGCTCAGTGGTTAAGCCAAACCCATCTATCAGTGCACTCTTCAGGACCTCATAATCATCAGCATCCTCCTCTCTAACAGTGAGGAGCTTGTCTCTTCCTTTATCTGAAAAGGAGAGCCACAAGATTGCTGCCCACTGCTTTTGGGGACCTGCTGTACTCTACAGGCCCTCTCCATAGCAGTTATCCACTTGTGGATATCATCCCCACTCTGGTAGGGAGGAACAACCTTGCTCAGGTTCCTATGGTCAGGAATATATTCTCTGCCTCTAGGGACACTGTTGCTGCCACAAGGGGGTTCTAACCCCTCTTTCTAGAAGCTCTCTGGATCTCCAGGGCTTCCCTATCCAGTGCCAACTGCTTGGTTCTGAGGGCCACTTTGGCTTCCTCATACTGGAGCAGTTTGCACCTTCTCTCAGAGGAGGTCTCTCTAAGGAAAAGTATGAGCTCCTCTGCTGGACAAATTCTCTGCCAGAGTGATAAGAGTGGTCAGATTCCCTGGAAGGGGATCTGTGCCTCTCCTCCTCTCTGTCAGTTCTCTTAGGGAGAATTCCTCTGTCCTTTTCAGGCCCCTTGAAGCCTGGCCCTTCAATCACAGAGTCTTGGTCATTCTGATTTTCATCATCTGACCCAGATACTATGACTGACCCACCCACTGATTCAAACCCTTTAGCTCCTAGAGCCAATCTAAGGTCATCTGCTGTCAGCAGATCTATCAGGTGTAGTGTTGAGGGACTCTGTCCTAGCCTCAGGTGTCTGTCAACACACATGGCTCTCAAGTCAGAGAAAGCCATGTCCTTATACTGAGGCTGAGTGGATCCACTGGGTCCACCCTTTAAGGACATTCTAGTGTTGTGCAGTGTTGTACTACCTACACTAGTTTGTGGCCTACTGATCCTAGCTTGAGCTGTGGAAAGGGTGTGCTATCCCTTGGCACACAGCTCTAAGTTCAGTAGAACTTATTGATACTAAGCTTGACTTTATATGTACCTTGAGTACCTATAATGGTTTTCAGTTAGTAATTCAAATAGAGATTTTCTGGTAAAACAATGGCAAGCTGGAATCCCACACGCTGCCCACCAATGTGAGAAGTTGGCCTGGTATATGCTGTTCACTAATTAAAGTGGACACCTTGCACCAGGGCAAATCGACTCTTATGGTAGATAGGTTTAAGACAACCTTTAAAGAAAGCTATCCTAGTGGTAGCTGTGGAGAGCAGCCTTCAGGCTAAGTCTCGGAGGAATGTAAAGCAGCTTGTTTTACCATATAATCTCTTGAATCACCAAATGAAAAGACACCACACAGGTATATATATCAAATATATATGTATTTATTTCTAAATAACTCTCTACTAATCTCTTTATGAGATTAGAAGACAAACATATGCACAAATCAACGTTTCACAATAAGTTAAGCACAAAATATGGCTGGGGCCCTAGGGGCGTACCAGACCATATACTAAGTAAGAGACTTAGAAACAACGACTTGCAGGGAGACAAGGCCTAGGGCCTTCAGAAGTGCTGGGGCCTCACAAAACCACCCAAGGCAGGTAAGTAAAGGACCCACGGGGGACGCGTGCAGTGTGGATACACAGGCGCGGATCGCCGTTAACTTCAATGGGGCAAGTCGCGGTTGGAAATAAAGAGTTTTAGGATACTTCGGGAGAACCTACAAGCAAGTCACTTACAGGGTAAGTAGTTCTAGGGCCCACACCCACAGGAGCACCGTAGTGCTGGAGTTACCTCACCCAGGGAAGCCGGGTGCACAGGTGTCCTTTGGTGTCGGGTCGCGGCGTCGTTTTCAATGGCGAACAAAGAAGACTTGCTGCTTGCGGGAGCTGAAGAAGTGTCCGGTGGAATCCAAGCCTGGATTCTGAAGAAGGATGACCTGAAAGCAGAGGGGACAGTGTTCAAAGTCACTTGGCAGTGACCCGGGGCAAGGAAGATGGATGCCCACCGTCGTCGGTTGAATCAGGTCGGTTGCGGGTGCCTTGACTCTTCAGCCACGTGGTCCAGGAGGTGTCGACGACAACCAGGAGCTGGATTCGGTGGGTCCCTTGACGTCTGCAGCTGACTGCGGTGTCGGCAACTCGATTGGAGCCAACAAGCCTTGGCAACAGCAAGTCTCGGGGAGATGAAGAAAAGTCGATGGCACAGACCAGCAAGGTCTGAGGGACTCACCCAGCGAGGGTAAGTCAGGGCAGGCCTGGAGCAACCAGGGGAGCCCTTTGGTTTCTTTAAGAAGTCTTCTGGGGACCCACGAGCCGGCTGGCAAGGGATCGCGAAGACACCTCGGGCGGAATCACTCAACAGGGGCCCACGGTCACTCGGAACAATGTAGGCCTCTGATCTTCGGAGGGATTCCTGCTGGAGGTCGGGACCACACGTGGTCCAAAGCACAAGTTCGTAGAACGTTGTGAAGGGGTTGCACTCGACAATAGTGCACGGTACCCAGGGGTCGCGGTTCCTCGTTACTCGTGAGGTCCACTTGCCTCAGCTTCGCTGGGGACTCACGATGGCCTGGGAGAGGTCAGGAAATCCACTTCTTGGGCTGCAGGGACTTCAGACTCCAGCGGGAGCGGCGTAGTTTGCGACCGTCGTTGTCGTTTTTAGTGCCTGCCAAGCAGGGGAGTCACTCCTTGACTCCAAGGGAGATTCTTCTGTCTTCCAAAGGTAGTGGAACGTCGAAGGGCCAGGATTCTTCTGTAGAGCGTCGTCCAGGGGTTATCTGCTTTGCAATGGCAAGGTTCCCTCTCTTATACTAAAAAGAGGGGATGGACTAGCTCTATGACCCCACCTATGGGAGGGTCAAGGGAGGGGTGGCTACACCCACTTCCCTTTGTCCAGTTTCGCGCCAGAGCAGGGGCAGGTAGCCCCTGAGCTGGTTTGAACTGGCATATGCACAGAGGAGCCTTCTGCTCCCCCAGTGCAGGACTTCAAAGCACTCTAAGAGTGTACCCACCCAGCCCCAATACACTAAACCCTGTCTGGAAGGTGGTTACACCTCCCTGTGACAGGATGCCTATTGTTGGGCTTCCTCCACTGCGAGTTTCGGTCATCAGCAGGAGGGCAGCCCAATGTCTGTGACTGGTGGCATCCATTTTGTGATGCCAGGGCTCTTTAGGATTCTACCGCGTTTCCACAGCAGGTACATGTCTTCTCCTCTAGAAGGGTGGAATGCTACCCCCGCCGCCAAGATTGGCGGGGGGGTAGTATTCCAAGATGTTTGACACCAAACACGACATGTTTTGATGCAGCCATTCCAAAGTTAGCATTTACCGCGAGGATATAATGCACTTAATAGTATATGGTTTAACCGCATCCACAAACAGCACCAGAGAATAGACTCTGAGAGCTGCAGAGGGGCCCTGCTCAGGCAGAGGCACCCCCTCACATAGAAGCCAAGCACCCTGCCCTCAGGATTGATAGGGCCTGCCTTAGGGGTGACTGATAGGTTTATATGTGTGTGCAGGAGAGATATAGGAAACCTATATCTCAGTGAGGGGTGCTAGCACCACCTCACCCAGGCTGCAGTAGCAGGCCTGTGGTGTCAGATTTAGACTGCTTCCCAGGGGTGGCATAACACATGCTGCAGCCCCTGGGAGGCCTGTGAAGTACCTATGCCCTTGGCACCTAAGGTACCATATACTAGGGACTCATAAGGCACCACAGTATCCAATCACTAGTGCACCTAGAGTGCACTCCATGTCGTTTAGAGAGAATAGAGAGGCTGGGGCCCTGATTGGCAGGGACCCAGCCAGACTATAGCCAGAAACCAGTGCTAACATCAGAAAAAAAGTGGGGGCAACATAAGAGGTAGATCCTACTCTCCTACAATGACCCGCTGTCTTAGGCTTTCAGGTATGATGATTTTCGAGCCTCTTAGGATAACGTGTTCTTGGGTGACTGACAGAGATCATCCTGTACATTTTTTAATTTTTTTAATTCAACATCATCGGCAAGAGGCCGGGTATTTCTTTTCCATGATTGTGTAGCAGTGATTTCTTTGATGACAATCATGTCTTTATCAGTGTTGATGGTAGCAATGATTTGTTCCACTGACAGAGCCGCTAGTGTGCTAGATCTCATGATGAAATTAAGGTATGCTTCAGCTGTCTTCATGGACGTCGATTCACCAAAATGCCAGGGGTAGCGGAAGTGACATCATATACCCTTTGACCTTAATGATGTCACAGGAAGGGCCATCATATGACCTTTGACCCTGCATTGTCCCAAGAAGTGATGTCACATAACTTTAATCCTGATGACATCACAATAATTAACATTGCTGAAGTTATATAATTGCATCATTTATTTAGACAGTTTTTTTATGTCGCGAACATGACCCTTGCCGGTATCAGGGCACTTTACAGAATTACAGCGTGCTGAGTAGTAAAAAGCAGTAATATCACATTCACTACAAGTTAACTATCTGTCTAATAGCATGGTTCTATCATTAAAACAACATAATGTCATAGTTCTTCCACTGCAAATACCAGGCAGAGTTGAGAAGCAGGGGAGTAACTCTGGTATTGCACGGAACAGCGCATTAGGTAGCCAGGGATCAATAGTCATGTGAGCGACTGAGGAGATTAGAGTCGGGTGATCTAAGGAAGAAATGTGTTCAATAATTAATATTGTATATTCTTCTAGGGGAGAACAAAGGGTGGGGGTTTCTCTTCCCTGAGAAAATGTTGAAAAAAATGGGCTTTACTTGTGCATTTTAAAGCATCATTTTCAAATAAATTTGCTAAAAAGCCATAGGCTCTAAAAAAACACTCACTAATTATTCAGGTCCTTTCATGGTGTGCTAAGCTACTTAAATCTGACAGTCTCCATGAGTTCACCCAATTATGTTTTTTAAATGTACTATCGGTGCCCCCTTATGTCAAACATTACCTCCATTGCTACGACCAGCATTTTGCCATGATGACCCCTTTTGCCCAAAACATTACATAAAATATGGCAGCGCCAGAATTTTCCTAATACTGCTTCTCTTGCACTATGGAGGTCCCTAATGTCAAAGGTTATATCTAATATGTCAAGAACCACATTTTGTCATGGATGGCCCCATGGCTGTGCCACAGTATTTCCTCCAGGAGGACAATACAGTCACTTCTTCATGGGTGCTCCATGCCAAAAGTTGCCTACACAGTGCCAGCAGTAGCATTTTTACCGAGGGTATCCCATATGCAAGTATTGCCTCCAGTATTCCAGTGCCTACTTTTGTCAAGGTTGCTTCTATAAGCCAAGAAGCATGCCAGGTCCAACAGCGGACCTGCAAGCATAACGACACATGTTCACTTGCATTTACTTATTCACACTTATTCTATTATTAGCACTGACATGCACTCAGTCATTTCCACCTACTTTTGTATACTCACTCTCACCCTGAATCACTCATTCGCACTTTCTCACTGAGTCTTACTCTAACTCACTTATACTTACTCACTCATTTTGACACACATATTCACGATCCCATATACAAACATATATGCTCTCTCATGCAAACTCACTCTCACCCACATCCATGCACATAAAAAACATTAATACCATTTAATTTTCTTATCTAAGATACCAGTGCAAGTCCAGATCTTGCTGCTCCACTTTTTTATTACACTAATAGTGAATAATAAACTATTATTCACTATTAATGTAATAAAATGAAGAGAAAACGAGGTTAGCCTGACTGTGATAATGCGAGACACCCCTGTGTTCTTGGCACTGATTTTGCCATCTCTATTGCCACGGGTTGCAAAGGCAGTACCAGGGGTAGCAAGGAGCTAGCTAGGGCTTGCAACTGTGATCCCTGGTGACCCCTAAATGGCATTGATGGCTGTCTTGGATGTCATACTGTGATGATGTAGCAGCACTCGTGAAAAGTAATCGGCCGTGTTTTTATCTTCCCCTGGTTTGTGCACAATCTCATAGTCATATTCTTGCAGTCTTAACCCCCACCTCTCAATGCAAGGGGGCATCTTGGCCTTTGGGTTTCTGTGAGTAACGCCTGGTGGTCTGTGACAACAGTAAATAGTTTTCCATAGAGAAATACATGAAAATGTTTGCAGGCCCACACTACAGTCAGACTCTCCTTCTCCGGCCGAGAGTAGGCATGTTCTGTCTCAGACAGGCTCCGACTGGCTAGGCCACAGTGTTTCTGAGCATTCAGAATGCAATTGTGTTGAGCAAGGATTGCTCCTAGCCCTACCGGGCTTGCATTGACTGTTATCTTTATATGTAACTAGGGGTCGAAGTAGGCTATTTCAGTTGCATTTTTAATTGCATGCTTGATATTTCTGAAACTTTTGTCACACACCGGACACCATTGAAATGGTACATTTTGCTTTGTCAAGTCTATTAATGGGGCACTTACTGGAGCAAAGTTCCAAATGTATCTTGAGCAATAACTGGCCATGCTTAGAAAGGATCGCAGAATGGGAACATCCTGGGGTGGGGGCAAGTGGATGACAGTGCTTGCACCTTGTCCAGGTCTAGAGTCATTCCCCCATCAGCGAATATATGCCCCAATAATTTGAGTTTGGTTTTGTTAAACTCTAATTCAGAGTGAGACCTGCATCAGTGAGCAACTAACATACTTGGCTAAGGGCTTTGTTGTGCTCTTGTGTTTTCCAAAAAAACAGCATGTTATCATTGTAGTTAGAAGCATGTGTAATAGGTTGAATTGCTCGGCAAATAACATCTTGAAATATTTCAGCAGCCAAAGAGACTCCAGAACTCAGGGGTATATTAGCAAGGGCTGGCGATCAAATTATCGCCGCTTTAGCGTCTGTTTTCGGGCGAAAAGCGGCGATAATTTTATCGCTTTATCAACAAGAACGCGCTAGTGCGTGTATTGCTGACTTAGCGCCCGTTCCCAGCACGCCTAACTTCGCATCGCTAATGAGATGCAAAGTAGGCGTGCCTGACTAAACTGCACGGGTAAACTTCGCTAAGACAGCTACGCGATATTTACAACATGCCCCGGACCCGCTAAGCGATATTCAAATTTCGCGCTAGACACCCCTTAACGCTGGATTCTAACGTCCGGTATTTTCTTGACTACACTATGTTTACTATGGGAGGTGGATTCTAGGGTTGAGGCCACAGGGCCCTATCATCGAGCTCATCTCCATTTTTGCTGGATTATCGCTGGTTCTCCGGCGATGTTGCCCCATATTGCTGGCTATCGCTGGGAATATTATCGCCAAAGCGATAAGCGTTGTTGATACAGCGCTAGCCTGGCGATAATTTCCTGCGATAGCCGGCGATAGTAAAAAACGCGCTAAGCGTGTTCAGCGATGATTATCGCTGCGGCTTGCTAATATGCCCCTATGTCTCTTAAATCTGAATAAACCAACATGAGCAGAAAAGGCAGTAATGTACCGAACGTTCTCTTCTAGTTCAAGATGATGATATCCTTTATTCAGTTCAAGACGGGAAAATACCTTGGCTCCATTCAACTACATTATCATATCCGCTATGTGAGGACTAGGGTGTCTCTCATGCTCAATTGATTTGTTTGCTTGGCGCATATCAATGCAGACCCAGACTGACCCACTACTGTCCTTTTTGACACTACCACTATGGGCAAAACCCATGGCATGCGACCTGTAGACCATTAAATGATGATGTGCTTTAAAAGTGCTTCCAGTTCTTTTACTACAGCTTCTTGTAGATGAAAAGCAATTTTACGATGTCGCTGACCAACAGGGCAAATACCCTCATTGATATGAAGCTGTACTTTCATTTTCTTAAGACTTGCCAGGTCACAGAACAATGATGGAAATCGGCTTTTGATCTCAGACTGGGCACGGAGGTTGTAGCTGAGGGATATCAATCTCATGTGAGCAGCAGTAGCAAAACTAAACAAATGGGCACATGAATCAAGACTTGGCTTTGCATTGGTTCAGACGCGGCCCAAGTATATACCTTCGTGCCTGATGGAGTGAGGTGAGGCACAGGGGACAGGCTGTTAAACCTTTCCACAGGCATGATATTAATCGAGGCACCACAGTCAATGATGGAAGTTATTGGGTGATTGTACAATTTCAATGTGATTTCGGGACAATGTCCAAATGAAATTTGTTCTTTCGTTAGCTGAATTTCTTTTGAACTGTGGTCTTCTGTACAAGCTAATCCTACATGCATATGCCTCTTTTTGGTAGCTACCATCAGCACACACCCATCGTCTTCATTGGTACTGGTTAGTGATGGCGATGAGCCATTGTACGATGAGCTCGACAATGATTGATCTAGCCTTTTGTCCATTTGTCGTAGCTGATGTTGCTTTTTACTTTTGTGGGAGTGGCAAGCGTGCTTCTGGAACGTTCTTGCGTCCATCTTGTCTTTCCATTGTGACACACTTGATTTTTTCTTAGCTCGACACACAGTTATAAAATGGTTCCTCTTTCCCAAAACCTTTGCAAATCTACCCAATGGCTGGACATTAACCTTCAAGGGGAAATAAAAACCCACATTGGAAACATAACTTTGATTTCTTTAAAAATATCGACTTACTTGCATCTTATTTTTGCTTGTGGTTGTTTTTCACGGTCAAGGCGGATTAATGGTAGGCCATTCCCGCTTCCATATCATCCGCTTGTTGGTCTGCTTGTTCCTCGGCTCGCGCAGATTTCAGCATTTTTTACAGACTGTGTGTTTCTCTCAACATGCGTCTTCTAAACGAATCGGAAAGGCAGCCAAGGAGGATTCTACAGAGCATGGCTTCTTCATTGGTGAAACCACAGAACATGCAAAGTTCAATGAGTGTTTCAAGTCTTTCAACAAACTCATCTATTGTTTCACCAACCTGTTGTTGTGCTTGGCTGAAAATGTATCTTTTATAGTCGACGTTTGGCATTGGGTTGAACTTGGCTTCCACAACGATTTTGCTTCAGTGTTTGAAATCTTCTTTAGTGCTTCTTTTAGCCCATTACCTGCAAGGTTTTTCAAGTATTTGATAATTTTCTTTTCATCTTCTTCTTCTAGTGCATCAATGAAGTGATTGAATGTTTTGATCCGTGCAGCTCACCTGGCAGCAATACTCTGCTTCTTAGCGGTGTTGAAAGGCGGTGGTGGTTTCAGGAACGCAGCTGCAGTATATTTCGCGCTCCTCTCTGCTGACATTGTGTTGCCACATGCCATTCAGGTGACTGCGATTGAGGATGGCACCTGCAATTTCTGCAAGCACAACCAGTGTGCTTGGACTTGGGTCTCCACATCCAATCGGCGGTCATAAAGCGCTTCACTCGTCCTTGCCGGTAAGTAGGTTTCTGTTTCTTGTGCCCAGTTATCTCTGCCTTTGTCTTTGTTTCATTTGAATAATCATTCTGTACTCGGAGCTCAGTGCAGCTCCTCTGTTGATGACTTTGTTGGTGATTTTGGCAAACTTTTAGAATATGCTCCTCTGCAGGACCTCCAACTTCTTCTGCTGATAGGCTGGAGCAGGGCTTTGACTCCACATGTGCTGGTCACAGACTTTGCATCGATTTCGGGCACATGTAGCATGCAAAAGCAGTTTTCTGTATTGTTGCAAACTCTCAGGGAGATCAGTCTCGTTTTGTTCTGGGCATGTATTCCATCCTCGTCGCCAGATGTAGCATCTTCCCAGCCCTGGAGCATTCAGAGTAAATTTGCCGCATGGGAGCTGCGGTTAAGCCTTACTTTATTCCTCAGCATATGCTCACACAGTGAACATTACATCTAACCTTTTATTAACAATACCCTAACTCCATCCAGCATATTATACAGGTCCTGTCTAGAGTCCAACGTCCCAAAAATGTGCTGTAATGCACACCCATTCTCTGCCAAGTTAAACCTTATTAGTGAAACTGCTCTCGTGTTATGTCCCAAAAGCACAGAGGAGAAATATCCAATACTTAAGCCGTTACAGCATCGCTTCCAGCCTCAAGCCGCACAGCCACTTTGTTACATCAATCAACTTCAAGCCCAGTAAACCATAGTATTCATAGTAATCATGTTTATTCCACGTTCATCTTACATTCACAATGGAGGTAGTGTGATTCACAACTTTAATGCAGCAGAAATGCCCATCCAGGCCTTATCCTACAGCATGTTAAAATCCTCTTTTCATCCCGGGTAACAGAGAGTCTGCCACAGAACCACAAGGGTCCTAGTGCATATAGCCTCAGGATGCTACAAGCGCCACCTGCAGGGTTGACTTCCTCCTTCCCTCTTCAATCACGCAGGTCCCTTTTAGGCATTCCAGGAAATGAAGACAGTTCTTCCTTCAAATCACACTCCCTTGGGAAGCTGACTGTCTGGCAGACATTGGCTGTGGTTGCACAGTAGTCCTCTGGGTACTCCTTGGCGCACCCCCTCCTTGGTTAGAAAGAACATGGAACTGGACCAACAAGTGGGCCAACATCTCCAACAATTATACAGGCACAGCAGATAGGAGATGAGTATTCTGCATGTGCATTTTCAGAGGGGGGGGGTTGCTTGCTCATCTGAGTCCGTTTGTTGCCCTGCTGTTTGCGGATCTACTGGGGAGCTGTGGAACGCTCCGTCCGCTCTCCGGTGCTCCTGTGTGACTTGCTGGGTCTCCGCTGCTGCCAGGTATTGCGGCACTTACACTCTGGTGGGACTCGGTGTCCCAGAGTGCATCTCTGCTAATTACCCACAGCTGCTGAGGTCGGAGGCGTTCCCATCGCGCTACAAAGCGCTGCCTCATGCCCCGCAGTGCGGGGGTTGCTTGCTCATCTGAGTCCGTTTGTTGCACTGCTGTTTGCGGATCTACTGGGGAGCTGTGGAACGCTCCGTCCGCTCTCCGGTGCTCCTGTGTGACTTGCTGGGTCTCCGCTGCTGCCAGGTATTGCGGCACTTACACTCTGGTGGGACTCGGTGTCCCAGAGTGCATCTCTGCTAATTACCCGCAGCTGCTGAGGGCGGAGGTATTCCCATCGCGCTACAAAGCGCTGCCTTGCGCCCCGCAGTGCGGGGGTTGCTTGCTCATCTGAGTCCGTTTGTTGCCCTGCTGTTTGCGGATCTACTGGGGAGCTGTGGAACGCTCCGTCCGCTCTCCGGTGCTCCTGTGTGACTTGCTGGGTCTCCGCTGCTGCCAGGTATTGCGGCACTTACACTCTGGTGGGACTCAGTGTCCCAGAGTGCATCTCTGCTAATTACCCGCAGCTGCTGAGGGCGGAGGCGTTCCCATCGCGCTACAAAGCGCTGCCTCGCACCCCGCTGCGCGGGACGTGCTGGGCGAAGCCCGGGCCAAGGGTGGGCCCGTCTGAGCCCGTCCGAGACTGATCGAGGCTGGGCTGGGCCATCCTCCTTGGCATTTTTATTTTGTTTTCTTTTTCTGTCCATTAGTTCGAATTGAATTAACATCCAAGGGTGAGCCAACTGGGCTACCCCAAAATAGCAAATTTCAAACCCGGTGGAGCCTCTAACGCCCAGTGTGCCCTCCACTATATAAGGTAATTACAATATGAATTACTCCTGAGGTTTGGTGAGCTTTTTATCCTCAAGTAGCCATGGGTAAACGCTCTCCCCTGTCGACAAGGTCATCCACCAGGCAGAAGGCTCCTCTGCCAGTTCATACTGCTCAACCAACCGCAATTGACAAAATGCTTCAGTGGGCCATAGGAGCAGTGTCCTGCGAAATCGAGCACACTGAGAGAGGTCTCTCTTTAACACCGATTCTCCCTCATAGTCCACCACCCAGGGAGCTTGAGACTTTAGATCTATCTCACACATCAAATGTGCTCCTAATTCCGGACTCTCTCCCCCTACAAGAACCCATAGCATTTGGTCACAATATTAACTCTAGTGGAAGAGGCGGGGCAAAAAAGAAGGGTGAGAAGAAAAAACTAACAACACACAAGGGAGGAAGACAGAAGAAACAAACTCCTGGGCCGGCAACAACTCTGCCTCCAGGGGGACAAGCCACTGATGAGTGCTGGCAGAAAACCTCAGACCCTCCATCGTGGGTAATTCATTTGCTAAAAGAACTTAAAGGTCACTTTGCCATATCTATTAAGTCTGAACTAGATGCTGTGATAAGACGAATTGATAATTTATCAACATTGTTGGTTTCGTTGGGGAGCAAAGTAGACGCCATCTTAGATGCAATTGAACCTATCAAATCCTTAATCCCTAAGTTAGCTCTGCAATTAAAACAGCCAATTCCATCTGGTCCCAATGCATTACCCCCTCCCGTAGGTCACAATCCAACGGTGCACATAAATACATCTACTGTGTCTAAACTTCCAGCCCCTCAAAAACAGGATCTAGCTAATCTCCAACAAAGGTTCCCTCACCGTACTGATATTGTACACAACAGTAGGCATATAGAAACACCAGGACCAACTAAGAAACATCACACCCAAAGTAACAACGAGGTTGAGACTAGGTCCACAGTACCTCTCAAAACAGGGGAAATAAAATCTCCACTCCCCTATCTAGACCTGCCCCCAGCCTCCATTCCATACGTAGTCATTCTAGCAGGTGTACCAGAGATGGATACAGGCCGAGGGGAGACACATTCTGAACTTAAAACCAAAACCATTTTTTGGTTAAATAAATATAGGCCTCTCCCCTATCAGGAACAAAGTGAAATTCTATTGACACGTAGGGTCAGCTGGCTGGGGCGAAGACGTAAGGACATCCCGGGGGATTGCATTGTGATCAATTTTAGAGACACCCGGACGGTCCAACATATCTTGGACTGGGGATACACCAGGGAGATAGGGGGTATCACAACTTTGCCCTTGGGATATTTCTATCCTTCCAGGCCTGGGTATGACAAAGAGGGAATTGTGCACAAGAATTGGGGCTCAAGAGAACAGAATGGTGCTATGTCAAATTTGGACTGGGAACGCCAAAAAATAGCGACGTATAGTATCCCTATTAATAATAGATTTAGGGGCATATGTAGGAATCTGTTTTGCGATCGCAAACACTGCGAATCACAAAAATTAGGGTGTATGCGATCGCAAAACAGACCGTTCCAATGTAGGAAAGGTTTCCGCTGTGCAAAAATGGGAATCGCTAAATTAGCGATTACCTTTTTTGCGTACCAATGATTCTGCGAATTATTTAGCGAATTCGCAATCAGCGTCACATCATTTGCGATATTCGCAACTACCGTTCTCGCTAAATGCGAATTCGCAAATTGAGATGTAGGTAAAAATCGCAATTAGCGATTTCATGAAATTCGCAAATTTGCACTTCTCAATTACCACCAACTCTGAGCAGGTGGTAACCAGGTGCTACCTATTTAAACAGGCCCACAATGCCACTGGGATTTACAACCATGGCTGGGCTGTATGTGATAGCCAGGAGGCTGCGAATCAGAGATGCTACACAGAGAAGGAGACGCCAGGAAAGGATCTACAGAGCACGCATCACCCTCTTCCAGCTGACCGAGGAGGAGATCCATGTGAACTACAGGCTGCACCCAGACAGCATCCTGGAGTTAATAGAGGAGCTGAGGCCCATACTGGAACACCCCACACGCAGGGCACACACCATTCCCACCCATGTCCAGGTTCTGTGCTCACTGCACCTCCTGGCATCAGGGAGTTTTCAGGGGTGATAGCCACAGCAGGAGGGGTCTCACAGAGTGCACTTTCGCGCTTCTTCCACGCCTTCCTTGGTGCAATGGTTCAGAGGCTGCATCACCACATACAATTTCCCAGCACACAACAGGCACTAGATCAGACCAAGCAGGAATTCTACCAAATAGCCCAATTCCCCCACGTCATTGGCTGCGTAGATGGGACCCATGTCGCACTCACACCCCCATCACAGAATGAGTATGTGTTTAGGAACAGAAAGTCATATCATTCCCTGAACATCCAGGTAGTGTGCAACGCCAAACACATAATCACTGATATTGTGGCAAAATACCCAGGAAGCACACACGACTCATTCATGTTTCGCCACTGTGGATTAAATCGCAGACTCACAAATGGCGATTTTGGAGAGGGCTACCTGCTAGGTAATTGTATGGCTTACAAACACACAACCAGTAAAGGCTTGAACTGGCAGGACAGTATTGAACATAACTCTACTTATACCCAGCAGGTGACAGTGCGTATGCTGTACATGACTACATCCTTACAACGTACCTGAATCCAGCCACTGCAGGTGAGCGGAGGTACAACAGTGCCCACAGAGCCACACGCTGTGCCATTGAGAGGACCTTCGGAATCCTTAAGAGCCGTTTCCGCTGCCTCCATAAGAGTGGAGGTGCGCTGCAGTACAGCCCTGAGACATGTTGCAAAATCGTGGTTGCCTGTGCAATACTACACAACATCGCTACCAAGAAAGGCACCCCAGTGGATCTGACAGATACAGACACATCAGATGAGGAGGGACCAGCTCCACGTCGCAGACCAGCAGGTGGGGCCGGGGCGGCTGCCGGGCGCCTGAGACGAGATGAGATCACACATAACTACTTCTAAGTGAGTAATGAGGACACAATGCCACAGAATGGTGCTTAACTGTGATGTTTATTTCCCTTGGTGCAGGAATACATCTGTCACACAGTGTGACTACATTGACATTGCTTGCACATGTTTGTGCCACAGTGCAAGTATTTCCATCAGCCAATAAGTCCATATGGTATGTGTTGCCTCACACATAGCCATTAGTCCCTGATGTTACTTCACCTCCTACGTGCACGCCCTCTTGCCCCTCGCTCAGGGTGCCCACTGCCCTCCCTGGAGTCATCATCTACTCTCCCCTGGCGCACACTCCGGCGTCTGTCCGTTGGAATTGGTGGGGTGATGCTGCTCCTGCTGGTCTGTTCGTCCGTATCCAATGTGCTAAGTGGGCCTATGCCACCTGTCGCAGCTGCGCGCATCTGGTCCACGGCATGTGTGACCTGCACCAGGCCCCTGCCCACGTCCTGGCAGCAGTGAGCCATCTCATGCTGCATACTGACACATCTTCGGGCCAGCAGGGATGTGGCGGTTGACAGGCGGTTGACAGCTCTTGTGTATGTGTCCAGCCGGGTGTGAAGACGCTGTCTCTCCCTGCGCCTGGCTGCCCTGTCTCTCCTCATCTCCCTGCACAGTCCTTCCAGTGCACCTGTCATGGCCATTACACCAACCCGCATCTCTGTCATGTTATGATTGTGTGCAGACAATTGGCGCTGTATTGACCTTATCCCTTTGACTTGCAGGCGCTGTGCTTCCAGCATGCTGCCTTCAAGGCCCAAGAACACAGTGTCTTCGTCGGGAGGAGCAGTGCTGGTGGACGGCCGTGCCCTGCGTCTCGGCCCACTCCCTTCACTGGATTGTACAGGGGACTGTGTTGTCTGCTGTCCTGCACGCTGCCTCCGGACTGGCTGTGCCTCTCCTGCTGTGTCTGTTGCCTCTGCCTCCAGCTGTGGTAGTGGTGGCACTATGTTGCGCCGTCTGCATGGCGCAGGGTTTGATGGTCTCACTTCGCCCTGCTCATCCTGCCCTGCCTCGTCCTCATTTTCTGTTGTGTCCTCCCCTTCTGCCATGGGTTCTTGTGTTGTTGGTGGTGCTGTGAATTTAAATGCACACATTAATTCTGTGTTTTGTCTCGCATTTGTAATGCATTACAGTTTACAATTTTCAAATCATATGAGTACTATCTGTCTGTTGTCATCATTTCCTGAATGTCTCATCCCTATTCCACCTTGCTGTGTCTCACTGCTCCAGGTATCAGTGCATGTGACTACATCTCGCATAATGCATTTCTGGGTGTGCTTGTGGACATGTACTGGAGTTGCGCTCAGGTTGTGTGTCTGGGGGTGTGAGTGGGTTGGGTATGTATCAGGGGGTTTTGGCATGCATCTTACCTTGTCTGGTGTCTGGGTGTTCGGAGCTGTCCAGGTCAGCCACGCCACTCACACTCTCAGGTTGAAGGGTGCCCTCCACCAGCTCCTCCCGGGGCGTTGAGTCTGTTGCTGTGGACGTCCCACCACCGGTCTTTTTGGCCTCAGCCAATCTTGTAGCCACCCTCTCCTTTGACCTTTGCCGCATGTCGTACCACCTTTTTCTTAGGTCTTCGACTGAGCGGTGTGTCACGCCAATTGCATTCACTCTCTCCTGTATGTCAGTCCATAATTTTCGTTTTCGTGCCTCTGGCACACGTAGTGACTGTTTACCAAATAGGAGGTCATGGCTGCTGACTATCTCCTGGGTGAGGACCTCCAGCTCCCTTTCTGTAAATTTTTGTTTCCTCTTTCTGGTATTCACTTCCTGCTGCTTCTCTGTCCCCTGGGACTCCATTTCTCCTGCTTTCAGTTGCTGAGCACAAATCTCCAACTCTCCTCACAGCCTCTCACTCAGCTTCTGGCAATCAGGTGCAGCATGGGCAGTCACACTTCCTGGTTGTGATGTCATCATTCTGCACCTGAATTGCAGATTCTCGGATTGCGATTCCTTAATTGCGTTCTCGCAATTAAGGAATCGCAATTTCAGTAATCGCTATTTAATTCTGCGAATTTTTGGTAATCGCTATTTTTTTGCGATTTTTTCCCTACATCGGAATTTGCGATTCTCTAAATGCGATTCGCGGAAAATCGCAATTTCAGAATCGCAAATATATTTTTATCTACGTATGCCCCTTAGCTCCTTGGACCTGGTAGACTGACTACATTTTAACAGTAAAAGGTCTATCAATAATAATAAGAACGAGGATAATCGGGGAAATACACAGCAAGCTGAGACCCAAATGAAGGGAGTGTTATTGGAGGGAAATAAAACCCTCAATAAATCTTGTGAGACCCTCACTATAACTAGTATTACCAGCCCCCAGAGTAATACCCAGGGAGGGGCCAGGGAACTATGACAAGGAGAGGCAGCAAGCCCCACATCAGGTAAATTGTACCCCCCAGATTTTGCCACCTATAGCAGATTCTCTCCTTTACTTTTAATAAGGCGGGACAGGCATCTATAATCGATTACATACTGGTCGACGTTCAATTATGGCATAAGATTAGGGGCTTTACGGTTAACTCCCGACACGAAAGCGATCACAACCCGTTGGCCCTGGAAATAGCCCTCCCTTTGCCCAAGGATTCTCAAAATACATCCGTATATCCTGCTTCAAATTTGGTATCGATTGAAGGAGGTAGGAGAGTACGCTGGGGGGTTTTCGCACAGACTCCAGAAAATGTGGCAACCCTGTATCAGCAAATTGCCCCTCTTCTGGAAACTGCTTTTCAATTGTCTGTAAATAGCTGGGACGTGGCATCGCAATTGGCGATGTAAAAAAACCATCAGGATTTATTATCCACATTGGCACCGTTCTTTTATAACAGTGATAAGATTAGGCAAAACTCCAAACCTAAGCACCCATGGTACAACAAAACATGTAGGAAAGCTAAGCAGGCCTTAGTAACTAGCATCAAAGAGAATGATAAATCACGAATAAAAGAAGCTAGAGCCCAATATAACAAAATTACAGCTGGTGCAAAAACCAGCTGGGAGATAGATAAATGGGAAACCATTAAAATAGCTCTTGATAACCACGACATGCGAGGTTTCTGGAATTTAGTCAAGACAGGGAAATCCGAAGGCCAATTGGCCCTCGGACACAATTTGGGGGAAGAAGTTTGGAGATCTTACTTCAAAACCCTATATTCGAGGCCTGTAGTAGGGGCAGAAGACCACAGTGAAGTACTAGCCACTGTAGAAGTAAACCCCCCAAACTTGAATGCCCCTCCCTGTACAATGAAGGAGATTATAGCGGCCTTGAGCAACCTACTCCCAGCCAAGGCACCTGGGTTAGATAGGATAACTGGTGACCTATTCCGTACTGAACCAGCAGTTTGGGCACCATACTTATGTTTACTATTTAATGCCATCATACAAGGTATGGCGCTGCCCCCGACCTGGGCAGGGGCAGAAATTATCCCTATTCACAAAAAAGGCACACCACTTAACCCAGCTAATTATCGCCCAATAAGCCTTATAGATGTCACCCAAAAAATCTATGCCCGTGTACTTCTGGGCCGTCTGCTATGCTGGATAGAAGAAAATAATGTATTAACACCCTTACAAGCTGGATTTAGGGCTAAGACCTCGACTATTGACCAGATCTTTAGATTGCAATTGATCCATTGGAAAATTGTGGCTTTAGAGGGTGGCAGCCTCTATCTCACTTTTGTGGATCTCAAATCCGCATTCGATATGGTGCGGCGAGATCAGCTATGGGACATACTCCATGATATGGGTTTACCAGACTACCTTTGCCACCAGCTGAAACGCCTGCACCAAGATAATTACGCGAGAATAAGATTTGGTAAAAAAGGCGAATTGACAGCTCCCTTTCCCATAGAGAAAGGGGTGAGACAGGGATGCGTTCTAGCTCCGACCCTGTTCTCCCTCTTTTTAAATGGTTTAATTTAAACTCTACTAGCAGGGAAAGACATAGACGCACCGAGGTTGGCAAATCGTAAAATCCCAGCACTTATGTTTGCGGACGACACGCTGCTACTCTCCAAATCACCTATGGGTATGCAGCGTGTACTCGAGGTATTTAGTGCCTTCTGTAGGAAGAGGGGTTTGGAGATACATCTTCAGAAAACCAAATATATGGTTTTTCATGCTAACACTATCAATTGCCTACATCCCCAACTGGATGGCAAGGTTTAGAGAGGGTGCATGTTTTTGATTATTTGGGGCTCACACTCAATGATAAGATGAACTGGGGACCACAAGTAAAGAAAGCTAACCTCAAATTGATTCAGTCTGCAGGGGGTATTCTAAAAATACATAAAAATTGCTCCCAGAAGGTGATAGGTCCACCAGCAGAAATATACAAAATACAGGCTAGGGGAGCCTCACTATACGGGGCAGAACTCTGGGGTTATTGTTCGGCAAATACGCTATCCATGACAGAGAATTTATTTTTAAGGCAATTGCTTAGCCTCCCCAAGAGCACTCCATTAACACCACTTAGGATGGACCTGGGGATTGGTCCTATAGCAGATGTTGTCGCCTCTCGACCACTTTTATATTGGCGCCGTCTCTGGAGCATACCAGAGCTGGTCAACTATAGGGAGGAATTGAAGGATGTTATGTCCCTTGGGCGCGGGGAACCTACCATGGCTAGCTTATATAGGGAACTCCTGCCAGGTTTTGGGGAGGGCAGACATGTGGTTAACTCCTGAAGAAACTTGCCCCTCCATCCCCAAAAAGGTTCTACTCGCCTCCTACAGAGAACACAAACTGGCCCAACTATACCAGAGCACCAATTCCAGTAGTCTGACCTCAAAATTTTTAGAGGTCAAACAGCAATACAAACTGGAGTTGGTATTGGACAGTATACAACCACTGCTTGCGAAGAAACTGTTCCTACAATTTAGACATGGGGTGCTCCCGCTCCGAGCATTTACTGATGGCAGGGAACGCTTAAACTAGACTGCCCAGGGTGTGATATGGTTGAAGAAACAGATCTTCACGCAATCCTCTTTTGCCCTGCCTATAAAAGGCCAAGGTCCAAATGGGTCCTTCAGCTCTGCAGAAACCTGGGGATTAGACACCATATTGTGGCTTTCAGACTCCTCAAACACGAAACAGATCCGTTAATCGTGTTCGCTACCTCCAGGTTTCTACTCTCGATGTGGTGCATCCGCAGGGGCATTCTAAAGAAAAAGAATTCAGAAAACCCTCAATAGAATACGCACTAAATAGGTTGTCATGCCATGTGGGAACATTCCCTAGCCCGAATTCTGCCTTGCAAACCTTTTTCCCTGTCCGGGTTGCTTGTTTATTCACCGTTTTAAAAATGTTTTATATATTTTTAATGTTTTTTAACGTGTTTTTCTAATTATGCCTCTGGGCTATCAGTCAAAGCCAGTTTTTTATACATATCAAATTGATAATAGCAATATTAAAATTGTTTGTACCATGATGTAAAATATATATTTATTGTTGGATGACGCTTGTACTATTTTTCTATTAAGTACTGACAAGGGGGTGTGCAGTTACTGCTGATTCCTAAACCCCGTACAAGTCGCAACTGAATTCTTGGTCCTATGATGATATTTTTAGTATAATATCTGTTATTTTTTGTTTTCCTTCTTGTACATATGCATTTGTAACATTTTATGTGCTTTTATGGCCGTATGGCCGAAATAAAGCTTTCTTGACTGACTGACTGGCATTTTCAGAACCAGTTTGGCTCAGTTCTCCTTTTATATGTCCTTCTCAGGCTGACATCCAGACTCAGCCTTTGTCTACAACAGTGTTTCCCAAACTCTGGGTCCTGAGCCGATTGTTGGTGGGTCATGAAAGTCTAAATAATAAATAAAGATGCCTTTAAATTTTGCATTTATCTTGTCACACCTGCTGCACTTTAAAGACAGAGGTCAAATGTCAGGCTATGTCTTTTGACAAACGTGCTTTTCTAACATGGGATTGGTGTTTACAAACTCCTTTCACTTGCAGTCATAGAAAGAAAATAAAGGTTTAGGGAGTTATGTAACAGTCTTGCAACTGTACAGGGAGTATGAAAGGAAAAGCTGCAGGACGTTATTTTTTTGTAACACACAACAAAATGTAAATACCTGTAAATGAACTGTACACATTCAGCAGTAAGAAAAACACAAATGATAAATCAATGAAAAGTAATAAATATTTATTGAAACCCAATTTCCAATCATTATTATTTGTGTAAAATATATATTTTTTATCAGTAACACTGAATGTCTGTGCTACCGGACAATGCTTTAGTTACATTAAAAAAATGCACGCCTCATGTCTATTAAAGCTAGGTGGGTCACAAAAGTTTGCTGTTCTAAAAACTGAATTGTGGTTCTAAAAAGGTTGGGAAACACTGGCCTAGAGTCATGCTGCTCACAGCAGGGTCATGTCCTATTGGAGCACCCACAACAAAGACACAAAAAGGTGTGAGCGTTCAGCATCCACACTGAGAATGATCAGGATAAGAGACAGAGGTTCAAATAAATAGGTTTGGGAAGCCACTTTCCTCCAGGCAAATGCCACCCCAGCCAGGTAACCTTTTATCGGCATTGGGTATGTTGTCCCAGTGCAAGAAGCATAGGTCCTTTAAGCAAGTTTTGAATTCTTAAAGGATGTCAGCGTTTTCAGTCACCTCCTCTCCTGTTGATGTCCTTAATGTAATGAATAGGTAAAATCTTATTGTTGTTTCTTCCCCAATACCCAGGACAGAGTCCTGCTGAGTCTTTCACCCTCCCCATATCTGGCAGCGCTCGATTTCTTCGCTAGAAAGATTCTCTCCCTGTCAGCATTCTCTCTGTACTCCAGGAGTGTCTCATTAATACTTTTAAGGTATGCATGCCATGAGTGTGTAAGTGATAGGCTTTAAGTTCTGCCAGCATGTAAAATCTACTGTCCACTTTCACTTATAAATTTAGATAATAGAATACTTTTCTGAGTGGTCACTAATAGGCTCATCTCCCTCATGCCCTGAATTATCCTACTGGACCATTAAGGATTTATGCCAGGGAGATCCACTTCCAATAATGTGTGCACCCTGTTCACTTTGATGAATCAGATAAAACCTGAGATTGATGCTCTCTCTGTCCTGCTCCTCACAGAGAGCGCGTTTGATTTACAGAATGGTTGTTCTTGTTTGCAGTTCTGGGAAGAATGGGCATCACCCCTAATATCTTAGACTTAATTAAGTTACAGTGCACTGAACCCACAGCCTGTGCGCATATTAATGACTATACCTCCCCGACCTGCAGGGAGTACAGGAGCACTCATCAGGGGTGCCCCATTTTGCCCCTTCCTTTTGCTGTAGCCATTAAGCCATAGGCATCGTGGTTAGAGAAAAAGATATACATAGAGAAATCACCTTTCCTTGCAGACGAGGAGAAAACTCTTATAGCAGAAGGAGCAACATTTCATAAATTATATCCCAGGAGATGCATCATCTTGAGCATTGAGGAGTGTTAATGTTTACAAAAATTTACAAAAATAAAGATTCTCGAGGCGTAAGGTCTTGTTCGTTCCCATGGAAGGGAGCTAGTTCTCCGCTCCTGAGAGTAGTTCCTCTTTTGAGCATTTGATAGGTGACTACTTTTTATTTTATCCATACATTCACTAGATGTTTCTGCCTTTTCAGAAAAGTGAGTGTCAGTGCTTAATTTGTAAAAGAATAAATGGCAGAACCCAAGGTTTTGCTCAGACACTTGCTGCAAGCGCTGTCGAAGGTTGCGGTGCCGAACACAAAGGCTGCGTATTCTTGATTTCACCTCATGCCTCTTTAATCCAACAACAAAAACACTCTGCATTATTCTTGCAGGTTCTTTTTCATCCCTGCTTTCTCCTTTTGTCATTGTTTATCTGTCATTCTCTTACTCCTTCTTCCCGCTTCTCATTTTTTAGGTCGAGCCTAGGCAGCGCATGCACTTCTCTGTGAAGCATGGTGCGTTCGGTATGTGGGCTTTAATTCTGCCCCTTGCTGGTGATTCGTTCAAATGTGTCTCGCTCGTAAAAGCTTGTTTTTGTTTTGTTTATGGTCTTTATTTGTCCCACAATTTCAGGTCTTTCTCCTCCCCTGAAGTATTCACCTATTACGTGCATCCTTTATCTAAAGGCTTTTTACCTTTGAGTTTGCACACTATTTTATTTGTGTGCAGGCTGCAGCAAGAATGTTCCTGTTTGGTCTCTTTAGTTACATAACCCTATGCGCGATGTGCGTGATGTATTGTATGCTAATGCCACTGTTTAGGCTAACATATAGTATAGCGTGCACTTTTTGTAGATAAAATCCTTTATTGCTGTTTTATTTAAAACAACATTCCAGCGCTAATTTAAAGCCTACTAGCCAATGACAAACATTATTTGTTAACGTGCACATTTTGTAGCTAAAATCTTTTTTCGGTTTAATTTAAAACAACTTTCACACGCTAATTCAAAGCCTATTAGCCGATGACAAACATTACTTGTTAACTCTTCACATTTTGTAAATGTGGCCACTGTTTGCGTCATGTTTATTTTCGTTGCAGACTCCGTTTTTGTTCTCGTAATGTTCCTTCATTTTTGGGTTTCTTTAACGTGTATGCAATACCCGTATTCCAGACACAATATTTTACTTAGTTTAACTATGAGCGGGGAGAATCTATACTTGTTGTTTTCTGTTTGTGCACTCCTATTTATGTGCAGGCTTGAGGAATTTTGTACAGGACTCAGAATGAGCTCCATTCTATATTCCATTCTGTATAATGTCACAAAAACACTAGTATTTGCACCTATTGGGGTAGGGAATGGTCACCTACATGGATCGGTACATTCTAAGTCCTCTAGACAGTGCTGCTAGCTGCTTCTCTGGTCCCATCGGTAATTCCTCATTCAAAATTCTCTAGGAAGTACTGATAGCTGCTTCTCGGGTCACAGTGATAATTCCTCATTTAACGTCCTCTAGACAGTGCTGCTAGCTGCTACTCTGGTCCCATTGCAATTCCTCATTCTAAGTCCTCTAGGCAGTGCTGCAGCTGTGTCTCTGGTCACAGTGGTAATTCCTTATTCTTAGTTCTCCAGGCAGTGCAGGTAGATGTTTCTCTAGTCCCAGTGGTAATTCTTCATTTTAAGTCCTCTAGACTGTGCTGCTAGCTGCCTCTCTGGTCTCAGTGGAAATTCCAAATTCTTAGTCCTCTAGGCAGTACCGCAGGTGCGTCTCTATTGCCAGTTATAATTCCTCATTCATAGTTCTCTAGATAGTGCTGATAGCTGGTTTTCTGGTCCTAGTGGGAATTCCTAATTTTTAGTACTCTAAACAATAGTCCTCTAGGCAGTGCTGCTAGCTGCTACTCTGGTCCTGTTGGTAATTCCTCATTCTAAGTCCTCTAGGCAGTGCTGCTAGCGGCTTCTCTAGTCCCAGTGGTAATTTCTCATTCTAAGTCCTCTAGACAGTGCTGCTAGGCATTACTCTGGTCCCGTCGGTAATTCTGCATTCTAAGTCCTCTAGGCCATGCTGCAGCTGTGTCTCTGGTCACAGTGGTAATTCCTAATTCTTAGTCCTCTAGGCAGTGTTGCTAGCTGCTTCTCTGGTTCCAGTAGTAATTCCTAATTCTAAATCCTCTAGCCAGTGCTGCAAGCTGCTACTCTTGTCCCATTGGTAATTTCGCATTCTAATTATTCCAGACAGTGCTGCTTGCTGCTACTCTTGTCCCAGGTGTAATTCCTCATTCATAGTCCTCTAGGCAGTGCTGCTAGCTGGTTTACTAAACTCCTCCTTATTAGTATTCTAGACAGTCCTGCACCTGCTTCTCTGGTCCAATTGATAATTCCTCATTCTAAGTCCCTTAGATAGTGCTGCAGCTGCTTCTCCGGTCCCAAAGGACATTCCTCATTCTTTGTCCTCCAGAAAGTGCTACTAGCTGCTTCTCTGGTCCAGTTGGTAATTTCTCAATCTAAGTCCTCTAGACAGTGCTGCTCACTGCTTCTCTTGTACCATTGGTAATTTCTCATTCTGAGTCCTGTGGACAGTGCTGCCAGCTGCTTCTCTGGTACCAGTGGTAATTCCTCATTCTAAGTCCTCTAGAGAGTGCTGCTAGCTATAGGCAGTGCTGCAACTGTGTCTCTGGTCAAAGTGGTAATTCTTCATAGTTAGTCCTCTAGACAGTGCTGCTAGCTGCTAGTCTGGTCCCATCGGGAATTCCTCATTCTAAGTCCTCCAGACAGTGCTGCCAGCTGCGACTCTGGTCTTGTTGGTAAATTCCTCATTCTACGTCCTCTAGACAGTGCTGCAGCTGCTTCTCTGATTCTGTCAGTAATTCCCACATTTTACGCCCTCTAGGCAGTGCTGCAGCTGTGTGTCTGTTCCTAATAGTAATTCCTCATTTTTAGTCCTCGCACCAATGTTGCTAGCTGCTTCTCTGGTCCTGTTGGTAATTTCTCATTCTAAGTCTCTAGACAGTGCTGCTAGCTGCTTCTCTGGTCTCATCGGTAATTCCTCATTCTAAGTCCTCTAGACAGTACTGCATCTGCTTCTCTGGTCCCGTTGGTAATTACCACATTTTAAGTCCTCTAGGCAGTGCTGCAGCTGCTTCTCTGGTCCTGTCAATAATTTCTCATTCTAAGTCCTCTATGCAGTTCTGCAGCTGTGTCTCTCTTCCCTGTGGTAATTCCTCATTATTGGTCCTCTAGACAGCCCTGCTAGCTGCTTCTCTGGTTTCACTGGTAATTCCTCATTCTAATTCCTCTAGACAGTGGTGAGCTGCTTCTCTGGTCCCATTTGTAATTCCCACGTTTTAAGGCCTCTAGGCAGTGCTGCAGCTGTGTCTCTGTAACTAGTGATAATTCCTCAGTCTAAGTCCTCTAGGCAGTGCTGCTAGTTGATTCTCTGATCCTGTCAGTAATTTCTCATTCTCAGTCCTCCAGACAGTGCTTCTAGATGCTTCATGGTCCCGTACATACCATCCCCATTCTAAGTCCTCTCGGCAATGCTGCTAACTTCTTCTCTAGTCTGATCTGTAATTCTTCATTGTAAGTCATCTATGCAATGCTGCTAGCTGCTACTCTGGTCCCACTGGTAATTCCTCATTCTAAGTCTTCCAGACAGTGCTGCTAGCTGCTACTCCGGTCCCATCGAAAGTTCCTCATTCTAAGTCTTCCAGACAGTGCTGCTAGCTGCTCCTCTGGTCTCATCAATAATTGGCCATTCTAAGTTCTCTAGACAGTGCTGCAGCTGCTTCTCTGGTACCGTCAATAATTCCCACATTTTAAGTCCTCTAGGCAGTGATGCAGCTGTGTCTCTCTTCCCAGTGGTAATTCGTCATTCTTAGTCCTCTAGACAGTGCTGCTAGCTGCTTCTCTGGTCCCGTCGGTAATGCCTCAAAGTATTCCTCTCAGCAGTGTTGCTAGCTGCTTCCCTGGTTCCGTCAGCAATTCCTCATTTTAAGTCCTCTAGGTAGTGCTGCTTGCTGCTTCTCTGCTCTCATTGGTTATTCCTCATTCTAAGTCCTCTAGACAGTACTGCATCAGCTTCTCTGTTCCCATTGGTATTTCCCACACTTTAAGTCCTCTAGGCAGTGTTGCAGCTGCTTCACTTTTCCCGTCAGTAATTTCTCATTCTAAGTCACCTAGGCAGTGCTGCAGCTGTGTCTCTCTTCTTAGTGGTAATTCCTCATTCTTAGTCCTCTAAACAGTGCTGCTAGCTACTTCTCTGTTCCCATCAGTAACTACCCCTTTCCAAGTCCTCTAGGCAGTGCTGCAACTGTGTCTCTGGTCAGAGTGTAAATTCCTCATTGTTAGTCCTCTAGGCAGTGCTGCTAGCTGTTTTTCTGGTTGTATCGGTAACTCCTCATTCTAAGTCATCTCGGCAGTGCTGCTATCTGCTTCTCTGGTCCCAGTGGTAATTCCTCCTTCTATGCCATCTAGACAGTGCTGCTAGCTGCTACTCTGGTATTGTCGGTAGTTGCTCATTCGAAGTCCTCTTGGCAGTTCTGCAACTGTGTCTCTGGTCACAGTGGTAATTCCTCATTGTTAGTCCTCATTCTAAGTCTTCCACACAGTGCTGCTAGCTGCTTCTCTGGTACCGTCGGTAATTCATCACTCTAAGTCCTCTAGACAGAGCTGCTAGCTGCTTCTCTGGTCTCATCGGTAATTCCTCATTCTGAGTCCTCTAGACAGTGCTGCTAGTTGTTTCTCTGGTCCCGTCAGAAATGTCTGATTCTTAGTTCTCTAGACAGTGCTGATAGCTGCTTCTCTGGTCCTGTAAGTAACTCCCCCATTGTAAGTCCTCTAGGGGGTGCTGCAGCTGTGGCTCTGGTCACAGCTGCTTTTCGGGTCCCGTCAGTAATTCCTCAATCTTAGTCCTCTAGATAAGGCTGCTAGCTGCTTCTCTGGTCTCATCAGTAACTCCCCCATTCTTTAAATCCTCTAGGCAGTGCTACAGCTGTTTCTCTGGACACTGTGGTAATTTCTCATTCTTAGTCCTCTTGGCAGTGCTGCTAGCTGTGTTGCTCTTACTAGTGGTAATTCCTCAGTCTTAGTCCTCTAAACAGTGCTGTTAGCTGCTTCTCTGGCCCCATTAGTAACTACCCCATTTCAAGTCCTCTAGGCAGTGTCGCAGCAAATGTGTCTATAGTCACAGTAGTAATTCCTCATTCTTAGTCCTCTAGGCAGTGCTGCTGGCTGCTTCTTTGGTCCAGTCGGTAATTCCTCATTCCAATTTTTCTAGACAGTGCTGCTAGCTGCTTCGCTGGTCTCGTCGTTAATTCCTTATTCTAAGTGCTCTAGACAGTGCTGCAGCTGCTTCTCTGGTCCTGTCGGTATTTTCCACATTTGTGGACCTCTATTCAGTGCTGCTAGCCGTTTCTGTCGGTAAATCCTCATTCTAAGTCCTCTAGACAGAGCTACCAGCTGTTTTTCTGGTCTAGTCGATAATTCCTCATTCTAAGTCCTCTAGACAGTGTTGCTACCTGCTTTTCTGGTCTCATAATTCCTCATTTTAAGTACTCTAAACAGTGCTGCAGCTGCTTCTCTGGTCCCAGTGGTAATTCCTCATTCTAAGTCCTCTAGCAGTGCTGCAGTTGTGTCTTTCTTCCCAGTGATAATTCCTCATTTTTAGTCCTCTGGACTCCTCTAGTAAAAAACAATGGGGCATATTAGCAAGACCGGCGATAAAATTATCGCCGTTTTAGCGGCATAGAACTCCAATAGAAGCCCAGGTTAGATGTGCAGGACATCTAACCTGGGCTTCTATTGAATTCCATAACGCATATTAGCAAGCCCATTATCGCCGTTTTAGCTGCAGTTTCCTGCCGCTAAAACGGCGATAATTTTATCGCCGGTCTTGCTAATATGCCCCAATATCATTTACAACGCCAAGAGCTCTAACTTTCAAAAATGCAAGACCGATTGCATTGCAAATGCTTATTCTCTCTCTTGTTCTAGTTCAAAGTCAGAATAAGTGCCAGTCCCCAAATATGAGTGTGGGGTGCCCCGCCTGTAACCACCTACTCAAATTAAGGAATGGAAAAAACTCACAATTTAGAAATACAGTCTCTCAGGCCCCTCTTATGTATGATTGACTTTCGGAGCCCCACCTCCGTGTCAGGTCCCACCAGTACTAACTATAAATAGCCATTGAAACGGGACCCTATCGAGCTTAACGTTTATGTACTTAACTATACCATGAAAAATACAGATCGATTTCTGGACAATTAATATAAAAAAGTTAAGGTGTTCTAGGTGAGCGGTTTAGTTCCCCTTTATCTTATACATAATTACTTAATCTTGTATTCCTTAAGAGCGTTAGCTATATTCATGATGCTGTGTAATCTGGGTAGCATATTACTCTTGTATTCTTCGAACTGAGCCACCTTCAGGTGTTTATAATGGGCCACAATTGAGAGGGCTGGAGTTGAGGTTTAAGGCAGCTGAGTTTCTCACAGTGCCAGAGTAATGGGCATGTATTCAAGTTGCAATTCTGATTCTTTCAAATGTGTGTAAAGACGGTACACCTTTGTCAAATATTGACAAGGTGAAAGAAAAAGAAGATGTAGTGCTTACAGGTGATTGGATGTGTTGTGTGTTTTAGGTGGTAAAGTGAATGAGTTCTGAGGAAGTGGATTGAGGAGAGAGTGAAAAGAGCATGCTGAAGAGTAAATAAAGGAAATGTAAGATATGCAGATGGAGGAGATGTTGACCAAAGATGGGTGCACATGTCTAAGATAGAGTAAACATAATAGGAGTGGTTGAGACACTCTGAGGACCTCTACGCCTTCTAAAGCCTCATTAACTTGTAATCCACTGTGTCATATTTTCAGAATGTAAATATTTTTGTACAATTAATTATTTTAACAAATTTACTGTTATTACATTTATGTTAAACAGCAACAACCATTGAGAAAGCTAATAGTCAAGGCTGGTTTTAGGTGTATGTCTGTTGTGTTATATTGGATGCGGCAACAAAAAGCACAGAGAGACACCACAATGCCAGCCAGGTAGCGCACTACAGAGCTCACAGGAATGTAGTTTATTTGTTTAAACTATGTCCCTAATTACATAGGCCACATCCCTGTAAGAGACCTCCCCTCAGTGTTTTCATCTCGCCTAAAGCCCTGACCACTTACTTAAGTAATGCTCTTTTTGGAGTGCTTTTAGATGAGAAGGCTACAGGAAGGTGTATCAATTCGAAAAACAAGGTACTTCCCTGTAGTAACACAATTTGATTGCTAAGGGTTGTTCTGTACACCCCTCGGAGCCCTCTCACCAACCTGCTTGCTAAGGGCATTTGATTCTTTTTTGAGTCAATTACTGCTTTTGATGTTGTTTTACTTTTCTCTGCTTTATTTCTCCTGATCTCTGTGAGTCCTAGAAGCAAAGCAGGAATTGACATCACCAATGTCATTGATGTCCTATTGTAATTGTAATTGAATTTATATAGCGCTTACTACCCCTGACGAGGTGTTGAAACGATTTTTCAGCGAGTAGCATGCTACTCCGGAACCCAAAACAGGATTACTGGGGAATTAGCATAGAGGAACGTGAAATTAATTTGAGCAGTGGACATGTGAGTTTGTTATTTGTATTCTAAAAGGATAGTGGGGGGATAGAAGAGGGAAGTGTTTGCATTTATATAGCACTTGCAACCCCTCATGAGGTGTTGAAGTACGTTTTGGCGGGTAGCACGCTACTCTGGAACCCAAAACAAGATTAGTGGGAAATTAGTTTTGTGAAATATAAATTAACTTGAGCGGTGCACCTTCTTCATCTCTAGAAAAGACTGCGCGTGGATCCATGGTGGGAAGTCCAGTGATGAACAATTGTTTAAAATAATAAGTTACTTGTTGTTCTTTGTAGTTGACTAAATCCAACATGTGAATATCATGTATTTTTTTTGTTTCTGATGGATACTTCTACCTGCAGATTAATCACCAACCCCAGACGCCAGACTGCATCCAAAAAACTTCAAAGCTCTCAAGTCGCTGGTAAAGAGCGCTGGACATGGTTCATGCTGAAAGTGACATCAGGCAGCGTCACCAAGGCCTCAAAGTGACTGCATCGGTGCAACATCGGTTTCCTTTTTCTGTGCCTTCGACACAGACCCGGGGCTTCACTGTCTGAGGAGCTATCCTCACAACAAACCTTTAAAAAGAAAGGAGGCAGTACCAAAAAATGTCTCCTCCCAAGAAATCTGGTTTCAAACCATACAGGGATTGTGAGGGACAGTTCTCCAATACAGATTCCCCATTCAGTGTGCCTTTGGTGTCTGGGATCGGACCTTAACTGCCAGGCTGCTCTTCCTGCCTAAGCATGCACCCTTAGGCGATCAAAGAGCAAGAGGCCAAGCTCTTCATTGCCAGGGAGGCACAATGATGCCACAAGTGTTCAAGACACTGCTCCAGATCCCTTTCATCTTTTTCAGATCCGCCTCCACCCAGTCCTGTTCCACCTCTGGTACCGTCTCTGGAGTAACCTTCATCTTTGCAAGAGCCCTTAATGCCGGTACCTCCACCGCCTGAGACTCTGGCCTCGGTTTTCCCCAGATCCCAGCCTCTGAGTTGGCCAGGCTACATTCCTTTAAGCCGTGTATACTAACTTGGGTAAGACCTCCTAGCCAACTGGCTTCCCTTTGGGACCAATGGCCCCCCCTCCACTTCCCATATTTCTGCCTTTCCTTCTGACACCCTTTGGAGCACCTTCCTTTGAGCCAGTACCATAGATACACAGCTTTAATCTGGCATTCAGTTGCACAGCAACTCATCAACGCCCTGGACAGAGCCTCTACCACCACCACCTCTGGATATGGTGCCACCTACATCACAACCCGACACCAAACCCGAGCACAGATCTCACAGGGAGGCCCAGCGTCTTCTAGAAGAGGAAGCATAGAGAGACCATCTTCATGACATCTTTGGGACAGACTCTGACCCTATTGAATGATGTTTTCCCTATGAAGACCCTGACCAAGATTCTGTACAGCATTGGTCTTCAAACTTCGTTCTACTGAGCCGCCACTGAGCACAACCGTTTGGAGTCGGGTCCCCTGACACTTTCAAAAGGGCAGCTAGAATTGGGGGTAAGGATTGCTAAATTGTCTGCATATTTGGAATTCCACTTGTTCGAAAGTCACATTCAGGTCCTCATTAAAGCCAAATCTCAACATCCTTTGAAAAGTGTCATCCTGACCTGTCTGTACAAAGTTGCATCTTAAGTACTCTCTAAATTTCCATCCAAACTCAAACTATAAAGCTGTGACTGATACAAAACCCTACATCGAATTCCTCTGCTAAGCACCGTGCAGATACCACCTGCAAAGCCCTACCTAGGTGAGATTCTACTAAGGACCATTCAGACACCACTCTACAAGACAGACACAGTTTATGGCCTACCTTCAAAACCCAGATCCACATCTCCCATGAAAATGTCCTACTTAAACTCCCCACAGAGGTGCCTTCTTTGGAGCCATAATGAGCCCCTGTCTTCAGACTATCAGGTAGTGACTAGCTGGACATTTTCAATTTGAATAGGAAAGTACCAGAGCATACCAAAAGTGGTGCAACACTTTTAACAGGAGAGTACCAGCACTCTCAGGCAGTGAACAGTTACTCTGGGACAGTGTGTACCTGCACTTTTATATTCTCATTTCAATCACTGTCAATCCTGAGATGCCATTCTTGACATTTTGACCCAGCAGCCACGCCCCTCTAAATCCAATCAAGCCCCTTCCCACAAAGCCATGGATGGTGCTTCTCTTCAAGGCTATCCAAACCCCAGTACAAACACCCCACATCTACGGTTGCCACTGGGATCTTTTTGTACTGGTCTGGCCAATTTCTTTTACCCCCTATCAGTACACATTTTAAACAGTAAATATAAAGAGGATGCACTTTAAACTGTCTTCTAATGCTCCGTTAAGGACCCTTGAGTTGTAAATAAAGTAAATATACAGAGAGAAGCCAAGTAGCAGATGAATATAGGCAATTTTATGTAAAGTTCTTTCTAAGTTTCATGTCCAGACCTTTGAAGGATCCTACAACCTGATCATATGGACAGTATTTTACTTTGGGATAATTGGTAAATCTACCCACATCAAAACCCTACCTCCCTTCAAGCCCCATCCAGACCTCAGCTGTCTGCACACATTGACATGATCCCACTAATGTCACATTGATTTATAATTTTACTGTAGTCAGATTTTTAAAAAGATTCTGGAGATACCTATAAAAAGAACTGCAAAGTCATTTCTCGGTACAATGCATCTACCCACCTCGCTTTTATTTTTCCAAAGGGCACTCTACACATCTAGAATGGGTGAACTATAATACAGGCCCAACTGCCTATAAAGAATAAGCCAAAAAACACACAATGACAATATTATGTTACGCAAAATCCTTAAGAAAACCATGGCTGAGTTTTATTGTTGTGGGACTAGTACAGGCCTCGGGGTGAGTGGACTTGTACCCCACTTCTAAGGCCTCTGTGTCCCCCTGGTGGGTGCACGCCTCACATCTTATAGATAAATGTTGTAGAGTTTCAAGGGCTGTCCTATGCCAGCAACTTAGACATGGCGGGCCAAACAATCCTCCCACAAATGTAGACATGAAGGATCTATTTCAAGAACGTATTGCTAATAGTCAGAATGCTTAACACCATATGATAAAATCAGGCCTTGACACAGCAGAATCCGTGGTTTGGGTCCTGGGCACTTCTGTTACCCTTCGAAGACATGCTTGGCTTCGAACCTTAAACTTCTCCTTGAATGTCCAGGCAAATCTTCTGGACCTTCCTTTTGAAAGGGTGCAACTTTTTGGCTGAAGGCAGATACCACTCTTGAGCAATTTAAGTCCTGCAAGGCCACCCCACCCTTCCTCATAGTGCAGCTCTCACCTCTGACTAGAGACTACTGGTAATCTTGTTGCTTTTGCAGCTTCACAAGAGGATCATCCTTTTGATCGAACAGTACCAGCAGACAATCCAACAGCAGCCTAATACCCTTTTAAGGCAATACGTAGGAAGAAGCAGAGGAATGGTCCGGGGATCCACTTTTCACCCCTCCTCCTCTTCCTCGAACCCCACACCACAACGAAAACAGGCCTTGATCCCCACACGGGGCCTATGAGAGGGTTGGGTATCTCATTTTCTTACAGCCTGTAAGCCTGTTACTTCATACCCGTGGGTCCTTCGAGTCATAGAAGATCCATTCCTACAGGCTCCACTATTCATCACCTGTCCTTCCTCCACTCCGCCACCAGACCCTTCTTCAGCAGGAGATGACAGCACCTCTCAAAAAAGGAGTAGAGTAGTTAGTGCCTGAGGGGGAACAGGGCCAGGGATGCTATGCATGCTACTTCCTGGTACCCCAGAAATGCAGCAGTATGCATCATATCCTGGAACTCAGGGACCTGAAATTCTTCCTCAAAAAGGAAAAGTTCAAGATACTGACCCTAGCTACTGGTGTTGGAGTTTGGAGACTGGATGATGTCAGTCGACCTGCAGGATGCGTATTTTCACAACCCTATCCTACGGTAGCAACAGAAGTACTTGCGATTCGTGGTGGGTTCTACATACTACTAGTTTGCTGTACTACTCTTTGGCTTGACATTGAAACCACGAGTCTTCACTAAGTTGATGGCGTTGGTTGTGGCCCAACGCAGACAGTCGGGCATCCCCATTTCCCTGTACCTGGACAACTGGCTCATCAACCCAGTTCCTGGATGTGGTGTCACACCATCTGCAATCAACGGCATCCTTCCTGTTCACTCTGGGATTTTGAATCAGTAAGCCCAAATCTCACCTGAGGCCCTCCCAACAACTCTAGTTCATTGTATCCGTACTGGACACCAACCTTCTCCACACTTTTTTCCCAGCACAGAACATCAGGAAAGTCCAGGAAATGGTTCCATCTTTCCACCAATGTACAAGAGTTCCAGTCCTGAAACTCCTATGATTCCTCAGTCTGTTGGCTTCCTGCATTCTCCTAGACATGCACTTTGGCTTATGAGGGACTTGCAATGGTGCTTTCGCAGGAAATGGCTTCTGTGCAGGGGAGACCTGTAGGGATCCATCATGATCTCCCCCAGCACTGCCTCAGCCTTCACTCCCACTTCAACTGTAGCTACAGCATTGACGGAGGTTTTCATTCTAGGGTGTGGAGTTCATCTGGGTGGTCTGAAAATCAGAAGCCTCTGATCTCCCGTACAGCAAGTTCTTCACATCAACCTGCTGGAGCTGCGGGCGATTCGGCTGCCACTCAAGGCCTTCTTCCCCTCCAGCTTAGGTCATTCTGCCCAGATCTTGACAGACAACACAACTGCAATGTGGTACATCATCAACCAAGAGAGTGTGGTATCACCTTCTTTGCCTGGAGGCGTTGAGGCTGTGGTCTTGGGCACAATGCCAATGGATCTTGCTCAGTGCCAATCACCTAGTGAGGTCTGACAGACAGAGTTGGCGTCACCTTGCCTGTCACAAGTTACGTCTTCAGCCAGAGACAGTCCAGGACATCTTTGCCCAGTGTGGCACTACTCAGGTGGACTTAATCGCCTCCTTGATAAATGCTCAATATTAGCAGTTCGGTGCTCTCCACTAGCCATTGTGGGGAGCCTTGAGGAATGCATTTCAGTTGAGGTGGAACTTTTAGCTGCTTTACACGTTTCCCCCATACACTTGATTCCTCGAGACCTCCCCCTATATGCATGGAGATTAGGTGGGTACAACTAAAGTCCTTCCAGCTGCCACTGGAGTAGGTCACTGTAATCATGTCAGCTCATTGCCCCTCCACTAAGCCTGTTGGCAGATGGGACAACTTTGTTGCATGGTGCACAGCAATGTGTGGACCCCTTTGTGGCCAAGTTGTCGAAAGTGCTGAAATTTGGGCTTCCCTTGCTTAGAGGGGTTGCGCTATTAGAACTGTTAAGGGGTATTTAGCTGCTATGTCTGCTGGACCAGCTGTCCCTTAATTCCCTATTGTTATGCAATTCCTTAAGTGTTTGACAAATACTTTTCCTCCAACTCTCTTTGTGGTTCGCCAGTAGAATTTGATTTTAGTTCTTATCTTATTTATGGGAACTACGTTTGAGCCCCTTCACAGTTGTACCTTACAAATATTTTCCCTCAAAACTGTTTTTGGTTGCTATCACTTCTGCTAGAAGAGTAAGCAAACTTGTAGCCCTTAGCTGTCAGCCTGCATTCATTTCTTTCTTTCCAGATAAGGTGCTGTTGAGAGCCTGAGCTGCTTTCCTATATAAGGTGGTGACCCCTTTCCATCTCTATCAATCCATCACCCTCCCAACCTTCTAAACTATCCTGCATCCTATGTAAGAGGAGGAACAGTTGCATTGGTTGGATCCTAAGCAGGCAGTTAATTACTACCTGGATGCACAAAGAAATTCCGATTGGTCAACCAGCTCTTTATCGGGTACTGTGGTGCCAAAAAAGGTAAGATGGTGCAAAAGAGGACTCTCTCATGTTATATCATCCTCCTCATCAATATTTACTGTTCCTTAGCCAAGAGAGAGTCTCCTGAAGGCATCAGATCTCATTCCACCAGGGTTAAGTCAACCCCTTCCACACTTTTCCAGAGAAGTCCCTATTGCAGAAATGTGTAAGGCAGTGATGTGGGCTTTCTTGTATACCTTCCCAAAGCACTACTGCTTGGATTCTGAGGTGTTTAGGGAAAAATACTTTGCCAGATCTGTTCAGAAGATTTTCTCAGCTAACCATCCATCACCCTTCTCCTAGGCAGGGTATTGCTTTGAAATATGTTCTACAGGTGAGGAATCTGCAGATATAAGTATTCATCAGCAGAAAAAATTACTTTCCTGCAGTAACAATCTTTCTGGTGGATACCTTATCTACCTGCAGATTCCTCACCGACGTGCCCACCTCCCCATTTGATGGATGTGATACAGGGAAAGTTAATAACATTCAAATTTACATGTTTTTTGGTACTTCAAACCGACATCGCTGTCGATTTACCCTCTCACCTCAACTGTTGGGAAAAATGGAGGGACACAGGGGCTGGCACTTTATATGCCTTGATGATTCTGCCTGACTTCACTTCTGGCGTCGACCGAGTCCAGTGCCTTCCACTGGCATCTTCAGAGCATTAAAGTTTTCTGGGTCCAGTCTGGTACTGGGGTTGTTCTACAGGTGAGGAATCTGCAGGTAGACAGAGTATCCACCCGAAAGATTGTTATCTCAGGTAAGTAACTTTTACTTATAGACTCTAGATATATATGTAGATATCCATCATCAGTGAATTGTCAGAGAAGGACCTGTGCCAAGCTAATACTGTAGTAATCATAACTTTTTCCTGTCTTTCATGTATTGTTTAGATTACGATCAAGGGATTGCACAGAGGTAAAGTGATTTTTTAAAACTTTGATGCAATAATATAATCTCTTATCATTTAACACGTGTTCAGTTAATTTCTATGTACATTCATATTCGGTAAACAGCGTACACAAGAAAATAAATATATGTAGATTCGAGTTTCTTCCAAAAAGATTAATAATGATTTTGTTGACTGCAAATATAAACCAGGTTCATTTCTTATCTTACATTAGCAACTGTTTAAAGTCTACTAATTCTTTCTTCCCTAACATCTTCCTCAGGTATTCTCTAATTTGTAGACACTGATGTGGGCCACCTTGGATCTTGCATCTTAAAAAGATACTCTAGATCCAATGTGCCAGTTTTGATTAGGATTGCCTACAATATGATGATAATCTGCACTAACCTCTGTTGCATATTCAAAGTACAGTCATAGACAATACAGACAAACCACAGAAGTACCTTGGAATTACATAAAATATGCTACTGTCAGATTAAGAGCAAAACGTATTTTGACTGAAGGTGGCCTACATGAGCGTGGGAGGTATTTCAAGCATTTATTCAGATGCTAACGTTTCTCGTTAAATGGATGTTTTCTTGCAATGTAGAAATCTATAACATTTTTGCTGACTTTTTTCGTATATTTTCGCATAAGATTTAACTCCCTTTCTCTTCTGAAAACAAGGCTTTTTCTATAAAATTGATAAAGTGTTGAGTCATTTAATAGATTGTTTGCAAATGTTGCCACTGGAAATTTCCGCATACAAGAAAGCTCACAGGCAGCTAGGTGTCATTTAAGAAGTCAAATACTGTCAAAGATGTGATCAGTTGCATGTTCCACCACATAAAAATTAAGGGCCTCATTTATGAAAGGTGACGCACCGCTGCGAGAAAACAGCGATGTGTCACTTTTCATTGCGCCCTCCTTGCGACACCAATGATGCGTCATACTTACAATATGACGCATCATGTCGCAAGGAGTTACAGATACGTCAGTATTTCTGACCCATCTGTAGGCGCAAAAATTACGCATTGCTGGAGTGTGTCACAAAAGTGACGCAACTCCAGCGATGGGTCATTACACATGGGCAAGTCCCATGTTAAATGTGCCTGCGTCAGTCTTACGCCTGTCAATGAGGAAGGTGTAAGATAATGACGCATTTGAGTCATAGAAGTGGTGCAGTGAAATCTTATTGATTTCACTGCGTCACTTCTACGACCTTTTCTTGTGTCGGAACGCCCCCGCATACATTATACCTGGCGCAGGTATAATGTGGCGCAGGAGTTTACAAAGTGACGCATCTACCTAGATGCGTCACTTTGTAAATATGGTGCAACATGGCACATTTTTTACACCGCTGGTGCATCACAAAAAGTGATGCACCGGCAGCGCAAAAGTGACGCAAGGGCCCATAAATAAGCCCCCAAGGATGAAAGGGTTCCGTAGGTACTCACACGCTACACAACAATGGCCTATGTCCACAGGTTGTTGTGATGATAAGTAAATTAATGCAATGCTTTGCATTGCTTTGCACCACATGAGAACCTATGCAAAATCTTAATAAATATTTCCTAAATCTGTAAAATGTAACGTATGAAGTTAAGAAACGTAATTAATGGTATAACTTCTCATCAAAAAAGAAAAAAAAGAATGTGATCATGGGAATAATCAGCATTGACACAATTCTCCTCCTCCTAACCCCTCATGAAGTAAGGATGCCACTGTCCCTAGTACAATAATAAATAACATAAAAAAAATGCTGATGGAGATTTTGATCAAATAGCTTTAATAAAACAGGCTTATTTACCCAAAAATATATAAGTATTTGGTTCATTCCTAAGCTCAGTTGCACAAGCTAAAATGTATAATAATCTGGTGGAAAAAAACAAGTATATACTACAGCCATATACAAAATACAAAGGCCTCTTAAATGCAGCAGTGCTCTTTAATTGCCCTTGCGTAACTGAAGAATATTTTCAAGTCCTAACAGAGTTGTACACTCTTGTGATGAGAAAAACTGTGAACATTCGAAAGTTAATGTGTATCAATAGACTTTCTGCCTGTTTGTAAATATAAGATTAATTGTGGCAAAAATGCCTCTTCCTTTTATGAACAAACTAATATCTCTATTCCCACTATATTATCATCACAACATGTGTCCAGAAGATATCTTAAAACATCTGCAACCCTAGTCATTGAAAATGTATATGACATCATTAATGCTGCATAGCAGAAACAAGAGGATGTTGGATGGAATGCTGAACCTTGTCAAGCATTCACCCCCAGTCATAGATCTGGGTTAAATCCATCATTCTTTTGCTCATCACACCACCCCAGTTTGGACCCAGCCATATGCAAATCAGTCTTGACCCTGCTACTAATGGGAACAGTCCAGTCCAAACTGCCAGGCCAGGTCCTCCCTGTACAGGAAAATAAGCATCTTGGGACCGGTTTCGCGGTATCATCCCTTATCAGCTAGGCTAGCGTGAATCCAGTGGCATAGTAAGCTGATGAGGGGTGATACCTCGAAACCGATCCCAGGACACTTGTTTTCTGGTGTTCAGTGTTTATGTCTTATTTCCTCACTACACTGCAGCTGAGGAGACATTTAGTCCCCCATGTGGTTCTATAAAGACCGAACCAGGAGTGTACATTAATCACACCAGCTTTTTAAGCCACTTGGAAGCAATGATACCGACCAAGGGTCTACTAAATGTAATATTGCCGGAGGCATTATGTCACTCTGGATGGATCCCAACCTCCAGTTGGAGTTAGGGTAAACTTCACTGGGGCTACATGGTATTGGTGGTATTCTTCAGGCATGTACCTGTCAGAGACATGTACCAGGGCACTACACAAATTTTGCCGTCACTAAATGTGGTCCGTACAAGTTTGTCCAGACATTTCTCCACAAATTGTTTTTTAAGGTATAAACTGACCAGGGCTGCTTTTTGCCTCTTCCCTTTCTCTTTATCATTTGCTACTAAAGTCACTCATAATCTCAGAGTAGATAAGAATCAGTATGCAACAGCAGAGTAAAGATACCTTTATTTTGAGTCTGGAAATCTCAATCCTAGCCATACCAGCTTATATCTGTCTAAATCTTTTGTCACCAAAATGTCTAACTTTTTCACTCAGAAGTTTCTTTAAATAAAATCAGAAATTGGAAAAAGTTAACCCATTCACAAAATCTGTGACCAATCCACGTAACCATTCCAAACCTCATAGTCTTCAATTAAAGAGGCTGATTATAACATGATATTGAAAACCCTAGCTCAGTTTACACAATGAATATTCACGGAGAACCTCATGCCAGCACAATAGATCAGAGAGAGTGCCCTCTCAAAGATATCATTCTCTCTGTGATCTTGTTTATTTTGAAACAGGTTAATGACTTAATGATTGTTCCCAGCTGCACTAAGTACTGGACAAAAATGACCCAAATAGTAATAGTAACCCAGATTATTTGTTGAACTTAACCCAGTAAATCTCCATGTTCTGCTTTGTACAGACCTAATAAAGGTTTTAGCTCAAATACAGAACTAAGATCGACAACCTTTTGATTCTCGATGAGATTCTTTATGTGATGGTATAGAGTTATGAAACTTGCCTAGTGATGCTGAAGAGTGCTTTTTCTGATACTGATCATTAAAACTATGCCATTCTTTCGAGATTTGTTTACAACCTAATTTTGTTCATTATTGAATCTTTCATAGATTCACATACTTGAATCATTCCCCGTCGTCGAAGTCCCATGGGACAAAGGAAAGCAGCATAGAATACTACCATACACTATAATGCCAATGAAACATTCACTTTAATAACTTAGCCACATCATTTAAAAAGAACCAAACTTCAGCCAATCAGGTAACAGCACCCTTTAGAATACTCCCCACAGAGGCTAATTCGCTCTGATTTTCTATCGCACATCACATGGAGAGAGACTCCCTGAGCTCTGCTCAGTTCTTGAACTATAGTGTTAACTTTTACCTACAAATATCAGATACTGACTATTATCATGTCGGAGCCATCAAGGAAAGGACTTTTTAGACCCTGTGGAATCTGTGAGAAAAAGGGACTTCGTTCTGAAAACCCACACATGGAGTGTATCTACTGCCTATACCCTGCCCACAAGGTAAAGGACTGCAAAATCTGTCAAACTTTTTCCTCCAAAACACTTAAAGATATAGAAGGGAGGCTTCTCTTATCATTGGTGGCTGCTAACTTTTAAAGTGGTGGGGCACAAATTGAATATTATAAAGAGACTTACCTTGACGATGCAAGCACTCCGAATCCTCAGGTTAATCCTGCCGCCTCATGCTGCCTGCTTGTAAGGATGTACACTAGCTGGGAAAAATAAGCGTGAGCTTCCTAGCCAATCCAACACTGCAATTATGCTGCATATATTAGTAAATGCAAAAAGAACATGATGCCCAGGTCCCAGGATGCTTGTTTCCAGTCCTGGCTTGGCAGTTCGTTCTGGACTGTTCCCATGAGGAACAGGGTGAAGTCTGATTTGCATATGGCTGGGTCCAAATTGGGGTGGCGTGGTGAGCAAAAGAACGAAGGATTAAACCCAGATCTTTGTGACTGGGAGTAAATGTTTGCATTGTTCAGCATTAGATCGATAATTTGTTCCTTTTGCATTTGTTGGCCTAATTGGGAAGGGTATGCCCAGACATAGGTCCCGTGCTCACTGCCCCACTGGATTCAAGCTAGCCTGGCTGATGAGGGGTGATGCCCCGAAACCGGTCCCAGGATGCTTGTTTCCAGTCCAGGGAGGACCTGACTTGGCAGTTCAGGCTGGACTGTTCCCATGAGGACCAGGGTCAAGTCTGATTTGCATATGGCTGGGTCCAAACTGGGGTGGCGTGGTGAGCAAAAGAAAGATGGATTAAACCAGATCTTAGTGACTGGGGTTGAATGTTTGCATTGTTCAGCATTCCATCCATCATTTGTTCCTTTTGCATTTGTTGGTCTAAGTGGTAAGGGTATGCCCAGACATGGGTCCCGTGCTCACTGCACCACTGGATTCAAGCTAGCCTGGCTGATGAGGGATGATGCCCCGAAACCGGTCCCAGATGCTTGTTTCTGGTCCAGGAGGGCCTAGCTTATCAGTTTGGGCTGGACTGTTCCCATGAGGAACAGGGTCAAGACTGATTTGCATATGGCTGGGTCCAAACTGGGGTGGCGTGGTGAGCAAAAGAATGATGGATTAAACCCAGGTCTTTGTGACTGGGGGTGAATATTTGCATTGTTCCGCATTCTGTCCATCATTTGTTCCTTATGCATATAATAGTAAGCATCTTAAGAGCAGTGCTAGGATTGGCTTGGACATGCAAGTACAACGATACATTGAAGACCGATAGGGCTGTGTCTTTGCTGAGGCAGCTCCATGGTAGCCTTCAGTGTGGAAGCCTGAACTGCACATGTCAAGTTGGCCACAGCAAAAATACTGCACAATCTGAAATGCGTATCTCAGTTTCTGCCTCAGCTGCTGGTACCACCCACTTTGAGCTCTGTTCCCCCGCTCATAATGAAATACAATGAATGGATATACAGCCATACAGGGGTAATTTCATTTGTCAAAATTAGCCTGGGACCATAGTGTCTCTCAGCAGTAGGGGGACAACCCCCTATGAAGAAACCTCTTTTGTTTTTTACGGCTACAGAAATTGAAATCCAGAAACTCTGTTCTTTCTGAGGAGGAGGATAGTGATGAGTCTACTCACTCTCAGGAAATGTCACGGAAAAGAGAAAGGTCGCATGACCAAGGTCCATCAGATGTATCCATGAAGGCCTTGAAAAAGACTTATCATGAGTCTACAAGAGACAGCTCTCACAGGGAGAAGAAAGAAAACATCTCCTCAGAAACTGTGAGGTCAGAGCCTACCACTTTGCCTTCGAACTTGACCATATTCCTAGAGAAATCCTCTTCAGAACTGTCAATGATTAAGGCTAAACTGGCTTCAAACATGTCAATGACAGCACCATTCTTGAAGAAAATAGTAGCGATGACGATGACAACAATGACGTTGCTGTCGACGACAACCACATTGACAACATTGTCGACGTCGATCCTGTTAGCAAAGGCATCGTTGATGAGGGCTCCGTTGATGACACCAATGTTGTCGATGATGATACAGTCAACAAATGGACCATCAATGAAAACGTCATCGTCGTTGTTAAAACCAGCAAAAAAGCGGACAACTTCTTCGATGATACCATTGTTGAGAGAGGTAACATCTCAAGACTTCTTGCTTCCAGAGCATACATCTCTGAGCAAGGTCTCTCCTCTCCCTCTTAGTCATCTTCTTGTAGAGGAGCATTCGGAGGATGAGGATCCGTTTGACCGGCCCTTAAGCCCCTCCGAACTAAATGGCAAGTGTCAGCAGGAGGATAAGGAAGAGGAAGAGAATTACCCAGATTTCTATGTTCCCAACAACAGCAATACATGGAAAGGCCTAAACAATATGAGGAACATTTGCAACACTATAGTCTCTCTCCATCCCAAGAAGGCATGGTCCAACTTCCACTAGCCTTTTGTCCAGGACCTCCAAGGCGTGCTACAAGACTATTATAAAAGCTTCCCAGAACCCACCAAGGCAGCATCTCCAATGCAGCCCATTAGTCCAGCTCCAACTCCGAGAACTCCTCATCCTTTACCTCCACCTTTAACACCTAGAATGACTCCAGCTTCCAACATTGCAGTGCCTCCTAGGGATGACCAATCCTCCTCGGATGAGGACAGAGAGGAAGGAAAAATACCCAACAGTCAATCCACTCTTAACGAATAGGATGACTATTTAATGCCAACTCCATCTCCACCACAGCCGGTGGACCCTACAGCTGATGACATTGGGGGTTTCCATAATCTCATTGAAAGAGTTGAAAAAATATTTCAATTGCTTTTGACTGTTAAACAATCAGACTGCTTCTTGTATGATCTTAAAGAGCCTCCCAAGGGATCTATTAGAATGATTCCAATAGGGGATTACATTTGAGAGGAAGGCAAAAAAAATCATGAACACTCTTGCTACAAGGCTGCTGCCCTGCCAAGGTTTGACAAGAAATACAAGGCACCAGAGAACTCACCTGCATGTTTGATTGGGCACCTAAAACAAGATTCAGTGATAACACAGGCTGTAATGTAGTTTCCACCAATCAGTAGGAACTGCGCATTTGGGAGCAACAAACTTAAGATGGATATGCTGTCCCTGAGACCAGCTAGCTCGCAGTGCCACTATTGGCCCCTCAACCCTAAACAGGGAGCAAAAAGATCTGGTAATCACTGAACATGACAATTCTGTTTCCTCAGGAACCGTGGTGACAGATTCCAAATGTTTTGCTTAATCCCTCGTGCTCTCTTCTTTCAAAGAAGTATATAAAGAATACACTCAGGGGCATTTTCATTATTTATTGAGCTGTTGTGATTCTTGCATAAAAGATATGTGCTGTGATGAGTAATAGACAGAAGCAGACAAAAGTTATGCTCAATGTACAAATGGTACAAATAGTTCCACCATCTTGTTTAGAAAACTTATATATGCATACATATACAATATGATAACAAAGAAGCGTACTCCTACTATGCATGGACCCTAACCTTCGTGTCTAAGGTGCAGGTGTATGTTTTGCCAAGAAACCCCCCCTATGGTTGATCTATCCCCATTTCCTGGTGGGTAAGAGTGTAGGACCCTGTCTTGGTTGTGAACTGGACACCCCTCACGGAGATGTCAGTCAGCTGCTAGACGAAAGCTTTGGCATGCAGGGGCCCCTCAAGGTCAGCAGAAGTGTTTCCTCTGAATTTTTAATTATAAAACTGTATCCTTGCCTTGGTCCAAGATGGAGATTAGGCTGCCATTGTTCATGATTTTGCAGATAGCTGTGCTGTCATATGGATGCAATAACAAGCACATTTGTGCCACGTACGTGAGGTACTTGTCTTTAGTTCCAAGGCAGAATGATAGTGTGCTCACAAAGTGTCCATGTCAGCTGTGTCGGTGTTTCCAAGAAACTAGATCAAGAGGCATGAATGCAAATGTGTGTCAAAAGTCAACGTGGATAAGAGAAGGCAGCTTTAGGAAAAGAGCTGTGTAGATATAAAATGGTACGAAATCCTTCTGGGTCTAACTCGTGCACATGACAAGGAAGCTTAGCGTCAGTCCAAGAATCGTTTGAGTCCCATATCAACCCCTGCAGACAGAGAGTGCAGGCACCTAGATAATATTGGCAAAAGATTTTCTGCAGTGTCTGCAATTACAGTTTGATCTGCCAATTCACTAGCTATATTGGGCAGGTATGACAGACAGATGTGCTTGAACATCACCACATATATGGATCTTTTACCTGAAAAAATGGTGAAAAAAACCTCTTCCTAAATAATAGACTGCGCTATTAATATAGCATCAACTGAATTCAGACAACTGGCGGGAGCTGTGGTGACAAGGATGCTTTAAGGCCACGTTATTTAAGCTTGAGGTCCAGAGAAGAATTTTAGATATGTCTTACGATGGGGAGGCATTATTTGGCAAGCATGTCGATGACACCTTACAGGCATTTAAGGCGGATACAGATACCGCAAGATCCTTGGGCACCTTGAAATTCTGGAAGATGCCTTTTCGATGAGCACAAGGAAGAGGTTTGTTTTCATATAGAGGGGGTTACCAGAAGTACAAACAATATTAGCCCTTTCAGCAGCAATATGGACCATCCTACAAACAACAGTCATTTAGATCACCACCAGCAGCAGCTTACACGAAGCAAGTGCCTATAAAAAAACAAACCTCACAGGCATGAGAAAAGCAGTGACCCTATAGAAGTGCCGGTTATACCCTTTACCAAAAGCAGTGATCCTATAGAAGTGCCTGTTATAGCCTTTACCAACCACCAACCTGTGGGAGCAAAAATGTCAATTTTCTCCCATCAATGGTGGCAAATAACATCCGACAGGTGGGTGTTGGAGCTGATCACCTTTGGTCATTATAACAAAAATAAACATAAATAATAAAGTAATAAATAATAAGCATCTGTTATTCAGCGCTAAGATGCCTACGGGTGAACGTGCGCTTTACAAATACACATGTTATGTTATGTCATACTTTAGAATTCATACAAACTCCACCAAACACCCTAACAAAGGAGTGCACCCACCTCATCTCCAGCTACTCCAAAAATAAGTCCTCACCATGCTAAACAAAAGAGCAACAGAAAAGGTACCTCACTCCCTAAAAGCAATGGGTTACTCCTCCTGTTTTTTTCCTAATCAAAAAGAAATCGAGGGTCGTGGCCAGCCAAGATGGCCAAGTGAGCATGATCCACGGAGGCTCCGCTGCTTAATTTGTGGAAGGTAAGGCACTACCTCACCTGACGTCATAATCTGTACCCTAAAGGCAATCAGAGAATGCAGGGAGTGACAATGATGCCTCTGAACTAGATACTACAGCTGAAACCCGTTGGATGATGACTGATACTGCGCAGGCCCACTGATACAAAAAGGCCTTGCCGCAAAGACCGCACCAATGTCTGACAGAGAACCTGAGGCCACACCAGAATTCTACTCACCCGATTATGCACCCTCATCTAGCTTCATTCTGGAGATGGGCAGAAACACCCGTGAGCCCTGAGGAGTGCTGGTAAGTGAGGGCATTGCGGCCCTGAGCCCCCATGATCCCATCTGCCGGCAATTGCCCACTTGGAGGCACCAGCGTGCAACTGTCCTACACTGCGGGCATGCTGACCTGGGCGGGGAGGGGTTTGAACTGGTGGTTTGCCGGATCCCTGTCCTCCTCTAATTGAGCGACTTTGGCCTCAGTGTCGGAGCACCTGAAGCCTTGTGGTCTCCTTGCCTGACCATAACATGGCAGTATTGCTCTGATGTCTGACCCCCTCCTGGCAGGGCTATAAAAGGAAAACAGTTCCCATTATTGCGACTACACTTTGCCCATGGGCCTCTCACTGGAAGGCACTCAACAGCGAAGGGCAGAGGCAGTACCTACACAGTGACATTCACTCTTCTTGTGAGGCTGAAGATGTTCAATGCAAGATGTGGAGGTTCGGGGCTCTACTGGGGCACTCACCGGCAGCTTCCAACCACTGCCACTACGACACTTCTCAGCGGTGCTATTGACCCAATGCTATGTATTAAGAGTTGATGAGAGACAGGGTGCACACACCACTTATCTGCATACAGGCCTCCTTCTGGGACAGGAGAGGCCGGTCACGAGAATTATAGATGTAAGCCAACTCCTCTCTAAGGAGCTACTCTGAAGCGTGCCAATGAAGGTCAAAATAGATAGGGTCCATTGAGTGGGACTGCAATATTCTTGTGAAAGGACGGGCCTAAGGTATGTACTGGCTGAGCTACTCTCCTAGGAGGTAAAAGAGACCATCCTACAAGCAGCCCGAAAGACAGAAACAATCATATTTCAGGCGTCCAACAGCTCCCTCTTTCAAGACATCGCCCCTGCAACACTAGCTCTACGTCAACAATTCCATCCAGTGACCGATAAATTGAGGAGGGAACACATTAAATATCACTGGACCTACCCTTTTAGATTGACCTTTGATTTGCGCAACAGATCACACCATGTCACGGATCTGGCTGACGCTATGACTCTTCTGAACATTCCGACTCCCAAGGCCCCAGAGCCTGAGGAAGACCCCGGGCAGTAAGGGATAAAGCTTGCCCCATGATGTATAATCCTCTGCCTCATCTAAGCATAATGGTGTGGCACTTCTGTTCCACTCCTCCCTAAAATTCCAACTTGAGGGCTATGAAACAGATAAGGAGGGACAGTATTGTTCTAGTACAGCAAATAAAGAAAGTTAGAGCTGGAGGTTGCTCTTTTTCATATCAGGCAGCCGTACAATGGAACAAATTACCCCTAGGCTTACGTATCATCAAAGTTCACTTGAGGATCAGAAAAAAGCTAAAAACATGGTTGTTTAAGACATAATGTTTCAGGGCCCAGACTAACGAATTACTTCAGAAACATCTGGAAGTGATATTAGTACTGTGATATCCCGCTGGGATGAGTGTTGTGCTTTATAAATAAATAAAGTGTTGAATTAGAGTAGATTGTTCACCTTTGCTTCTATTCACGCTCCAAACTCTAACCAAGTCCCATTTATACACGCACTATTGTCCTTACTGGGGGGCTTCGCAGAGGGCAGAGGGCGAGATCCTCTTGATCGGAGATTTTAATCTCACCTGGAATTCAGGAATTGATAGCACACACCTCCACAGATCAACCACTGGAAGCTTTCCCAAAGCATTCAAACAGGCAATAAAGGATTTAGGGCTGGTTGACGCCTGGAGGTCAGCTCACCCCAGCTACTGTGACTATACCTTCTTCTCACCTACACACAGTACATATTCCAGACTGGATTATTTCTTTATTAGTCAAGCCCTTAGTCAAGACCTAAAAGTAGTTTCATCCTACCCAATTTCCATATCTGACCATGCACCTGACTCTGTAACGTTGTACTGGCTTAATCCGTCACCAATGGGTTTTCCCACACTGGATGACTTACGGAAGGCCCTTAGAGACTTTTTTCAATTAAATACCCCTGTGACATAGGTGGGACACTTTCAATGCGGTTATGCAAGGGAAATGTATTGCGCAAGTCTCAAACTTTAATAAACAAAGGGCTAAAGATCGCTTGGCAATTGAATAGGAATTGCAACGGCTAGAACAGGCCCTCAAAGCCGCTCCAACGTTAGCCCTACAGAGGAAAGTCACCACATTACTGGGGAAACTAAATCACATTCATACCAATAGTGTGCAACTAACTCTTTTACACCTAAAATGCATGTCCTATGGGCAGGACAACAAAGTGGGATCACACTTGGCACGGCAGCTTAGGTTCAAGGGCGAAAGGGAATACTGTGGGGATATCCTACCAGACTCGGGTGAACTAGAGAGCGCTGATGCGAGAAAGCCCGAATCTTCTGCAACTTTCACAAAAAGCTCTGTACCGCTGATCAGGTCGATACTCAAGACTAACTCAAATATCTCTAAGGAGTGGATCTACCACGTGTGACAACGTCCCAAAATTAGATGCTAGGTGAGCCTATTAGCAAAGAAGAGGTCCAGAAAGCTATTACATCCCTGAAACTTCTTAAATCACCAGGGCCAGGTGGTCTCACAGCACAATTTTATAAGACATTTAGCGCTGACATAGAATCACATTTGACATCCCTTTTTAACTACATAGCTAAGACAGGAACAGTTACACATTTCATGAGCGAAGCTCTATTATTAGTCACCCGAAGCCAGGCAAAGACCTCCACTGCTGTGGCTCCTACCAGTCCAACACACTGCTCAATTTAGATGCCAAGCTTTACTCAAAGATTCTGGCCCCCAGGCTAGAAGATATGATGCCAGACATGATCCACCCAGAAGAGTCTGGCTTCATTAAGGACAGACAGAAAGACACATGACAATGTGAGTAGAGTACTTCACCGAATTGAAAATCCACCAATAAACAGATACCTGCGGTACTATTAGGTCTTGATGCCAAGAAGGCATTTCATTGGTTGGAATGGCCTTTTTTATTTCACACATTGGGGCGCTTTGGTTTTGGTGACCCACTGCAATGATTCCAGCCAACTATGCAACACCACTGTCTAGACTCATGATTAGGTGGGTAAGCTCTGAGATTTCTCATTTAGGTAGTGGGACGAAGCAGGTGAGCCCACTCTTGCCACTATTATTTGCACTAAGTATCAACTCCCTAGCGGCCAAAGTATGTTCAACACCAGCCATCAGTGGCCTCACTTTTGGCTCCATAGAACACAAAATCTCTTTATTTACCTATGATGTACTTTTAACGCTCAACTCCCACCAATCTTCACTAACAACCCTCCAGGTTGAACTTCTCCAATATGAAAAAGTGGCGGGCTTCTGTATAAACCTAACCAAGTACTTTCTACTTAATTTGATAATACCCACTGCAGACATGGATACCCTGGTAGCCTCTACCCCCTTCCAATGGGCTAATAAAAAAACACTTAACTCAGCATTAAAATTATCTCTAGTCTGTCAAACTTGTACCGTGCCAATAATCCACTGCTTCAGCAGCTACTGCAAGAAGACCTCAAAAAATGGGCACCTATGTATATCTCATGGCATGGATGAATACATGCCATTAAAATGATGGTCTTACCCAGAGTATTATAGCTTTTCCAGGATCTTCCTATTAGGTTAGACAGAAATTTCCTTTTGACTCTGCGTACACTATTGACACGCTTTATTTGGCAGAACCGTAGAGCCCACATGCTGTTTAAATTGCTCCAACTTCCGAAAGATGCTAGAGGATTAGCCCGCCTTGATTTTCAACTTTATTATAAAGCAGCACAGCTAGGGGTTATCTCTAAATGGTTGCTACGTGAATCTGACAATCATTGGTTACAAATGGACAGAGCAATGGTGGGCAGGGTCATATATGATGTCCTGTGGAAGCCTAAAGTGGACCATCCTCCCAATGCCTACTTGAGCATCCTTCTATGAAAATGACGCTCAAAATATGGGATGAGGGGAATAAAATTGTGGAATGGACCACCTTCCCTTCACCTTTTACACCAATACACTATAAGTGGGCATTTCCTCCTGCTACTATGCCTGGTCCGCTTGATGCCTCTCGGAAGGGGAGCTGTCTCTCACTCTCCGATCTCTTCCATAATTGGGATATTTTAACATTCGGAACCTGCCAACGAAACTTCCACCTTCCAGAGTCTGAACATTACCGCTATACACAACTGAAACACTGGGCTCTCCAGCCGGCTGTTAGATTAGCTGCCACTAGAGAACTCACCCCTATTGAACAGTTGGCTAGAAGAGCAGGATCCTCCAGGGAACCATTTACATTTTGTACTCCTTACTACTCACCACACTTCACACCTTGCAGCTGCGACATATGACTTTCTGGGAGAGTGCTCTTGGAAATGAAATTACTGAAGCAAGATGGAGGAAACTCTGGAGAGATATCCCGAAATGTAATCACTCTATAGGCATGCGAGACACACCCTATAAGTTACTCTATGACTGGTACCTCTATCCCACTAAGCTGAAAAAAAAATTATCCAATACATCTGATTTATGCCCGAGGGGGTGGTGGATTTTGCAACATTTGGTGGGACTGTCCAGCAATCTATCCATTTTGATCCAAGCTCCTAGCGCAAAACAAAGACATCCTGGCATACCCACTCCCTGATACCCCAAGTTTTTGAGAGATGGCACGTTGAAGCTCAAAAGCAAAGGTGACTAATAATGTGGTTATGCTTGGATACAGCTAAATTGGCATTGGCTACTCCCTCAAAAATGAAAGAGGCTCCAGCGCTGGCACAATGGCATGCCCGTTTGTGGGAGGCCCTAACAATAGAAAGGATGGCAGACATCTTTCAAGATGTTTTTAAAACTTTTTAATATACTTGGGGGCCTTTGGTGTCCTATCTCTCCAAAGGCCTACCATCGGTTGCCTTCCTGGCACGTATACGAGAGCCTCATCTCTTCCAATACTGAAATAAATAATTGAGGCCAGTTTACCTAAGAAGGTGTTTCTATGCCGCTCCTGCGAAGCTACTATAATCACCACCATATATGTATAGGTCAAACTACATGCACCCTCATTTTTTATTTTCTGATTTATTTCTTCTCTTGCTTCTTTATCTTTTTTGTCATTGTGATGTTCGTAGGTTTAGGAGTTTATAGGAGGGGGGGACTAGGGGGAAAGTATCTTGCTTGATATGTTTAGGTATGATAGCAATTTCAGTTTACATCTATGATGTTTTCAACATTCCTCCCTCACACTATGGACACTGTTCAATGCAATGGCTTTTTCTTTCTTTTTTTTTGTTCTGCTATTATTGGATATGGGTAAAATTTAATAAAGAAAGCTTTGACATAAAAAAAAGAAATTAGGGGAATGACAACCCATTTTGGATCTCCAAAAACGAAATAAATACCTGAGGAAACAATTATTTTGCATGTTAACTGTAGAGAACTGGGCTTTTGTTGCAGTTACCCCTGTCCCCCAAACACACACTTTGTGTCCCCTTTTTAGCTACTAGATGCTAATTTTCGACCTCAGTGTCTGTGCTCCTTCCCTAAAACAATGTGTTGTCTAACTGTGCTATAATTGGCAAAGGACTTTAGCACTCCTGCAAGTCCCTAGTAAATGATACCCCAAATACCTAAAGCAGGGGTACTAAAGAGGGTCCCTAAGGGCTTCAGCATGTTTTATGCCACCCTAAGGGACTCACATATAAATTCCACACATACTTCCATTGCAGACTGCGTGACATGGTGCAAACCATGATTAAAAACATGACATGACACACTCCTGTGTGTCATGCCAAAGTCACTGCATCTAATTTGTGTAAGTCACCCCTACAGCAGGCCTGTAGCCCTAAGGCAGGAAGCATTAGGGGCCCGATTCACAAAAGTAATCTAAGACAAAATACTAACTTTACGACTTTCGGCATTCACAAAAGGCATTTAGGAGTAGTAAAGTTAGGATTTTGTCTTAAGTTTGTCTTACGTTTTGGTTTTAAGACAAAATCCTAACTTAAGTTAAACTTAAGTTAGGATTTTGTCTTAAGTTTTGGTCTTAAGACAAAATCCTAATTTAAGCTTAACTTCAGTTTAACTTAAGTTAGGAGTTTGTCTTAAGACCCAAACTTAAGACAAACTTAAGACAAAATCCTAACTTTACTACTCCTTAATGTCTTTTGTGAATACCGAAAGTCGTAAAGTTAGGATTTTGTCTCAGATTACTTTTGTGAATCGGGCCCAAGGTTTTTATGTGAGGACATATCTGCATAAGCAGATATGACCCTGTGGTGTCCAGTTCTATTACTTGATATTGCAAGTGAGCAGGGAAGTCATCTTAAGGTATGTACTGGGCGCCGGTTAAAACAAGTTCCCCATCTACATAATGACTTCACTGAAACATATGGTGCTTGTTATCAAACACCTCGTATTAATAAACCCACACTAATTCCAGTGATGGATGTATTAATACATGTGTCTAGAGGGCTTTAGAGGGGCACTTTGAAAACCTACTAACTACTAGTGTGCTGCTGGACTGGTCTTAGCCAGCCTGCCACCATAGATGAATTTCTGACCCCCAGGGGTGAGGACCTTCCCTCTCAGGAGGTCAGGAACAACAGCCTGTTTGGGAAAAGGGTATTTATACCCTCTCCCACTAGATGACCTGGGAATTAGCATTCCAAGGCAGGGAGCTTCAAAGATCCCACTGCCTTTGGTATGCAAATCTGGCATCCCTCACAGGAGAGGATCCTGACTCTCCCTGCCTTGAGCCATGTGGCGCCAGGATAAGTGGGAAAATTAGATATGCAGGAGGCATGTTGCACTGCCACGATAGGCACACCTCTAGGGTGACCAAGCTTGATGTGAACACAAATTTAGAAATTCCACCACATTGCGTGTGGTGGAATTGGGAATTCTGGGACAGTGTGATGCCCGCTCTTCAAAGGAAGTGGTCATCTAGGAGGTGTAGTTACCCCAGAGGTAAGTAGTCCATTGGCTATTATCTCTCACTCCCCTTACGCCCCTAAATTGAGTATTTAGGGGACCCCCAGATACCAGGACTTCAGATTTCTATCAACCAAATGAAGAAGTGGACAAAGAAGACGACTGCTGACCCGAGAACTGAGGAGCACGACTGACTTGGCGCCAACCCTGCCAGCCTGCCTCCTGCATCCAACCCTCATGGACCAACTGATTCATCCTGCTGTTGTGCAAACCTCAAGAAATCTGGAGGGCTACCGGTGCTTTGCAAATTACCAAAGAAACTTCCTTGGAGTAGAGGAGCTACTCCTCTGCAGCCGCAGACACCAAAGAAGCAAGACCTGGTACACCGACCTGCCGCATACGGGGACTACTGATACAGCAGCAGTGCTCCTACAGGTCAGATCCATCCTCCTCATTCCAAGTGTAGGGATGCCAGGGCCAACCAGAGCCACACAGTACCAATGCCTGGGATACTGGACCTCTTGCAGCAGCCAAGGCCTGTTGTGGCCAGTCTGGACATCAACTTCAAGGAAAGACCAACCTGCACGTTGAGAGACTTCAGCGATAGTGAGACCCACATCAAGAGTGTTCCAGCTGTCCTGTTTGCCCCTCTACAGCAGAACCAAAGACAAAGAGTGAGTCTGCGGCCGCTGCCACCTCAAGTCTCAAAGCACCTATGCAGCCATGCTCCATAACTTGAGTCCAAAGGAGGTGATGGCCCCTTTGGGGTCCCCAGACCCACAAGGGCTAAGCCCATCTTTGGGATTGACAGACTAAACTTCCATTCACCGCCTGCAGCCTCTTTCTGCAGGTCCCCTCCAAACGCAAGAGACTCCAGCACCAGATCTGACATCAAAAGACACTACTGCACCTGAGCCCCACAGCCCGAGGAGAAGTAGACCAAAGGTGTCCCCATGTGCCCGAGGTTCTCAAGGGTCAAGCTCCCCTGGGGGTTCCCCTGGGCAGGTCTCCCAGTCCCTGCTTGAAGCCTCTGTGCAACCTGACTGTTCTCCCATTGAAGTGTAAGGGACACCTGACACCATGATACACCTGTGCATCCGGATGCCCCAGAGCCTTCCAAGTTGACCTGTTGGTGTGGCCTTGGACTTTTCCCCATACTCACCTTAAGTCCTGAAGAACAGTCCCGTAAATCTCTGCTAAGCACCCGAATGCAATACATATTTTTCCTCCATAGGATAACATTACTGATCCAGAAATTGCACTGTGCCCATTTTTTAAAACTGTAAAAATTCATAATTAGAAAAGTACTTACCCGATTCCGATGATCTTGGTATCTAAATTTATATAAAAGTATATGTTATTTTCATAACTTGGTGTTGGATTTCGTTATTAAGCGTGTGTCTCATTTACTGCCATTTTATGCAATAAATGCTTAGCACAACCCTCTGATATGCCTAACTGCTCGACCACAATACCACAAAAGAGAGCATTTGGGGTGTCATTTGTGCCTCTGTAATTCCTTTGGGGTTTGCCTGGACTCTTTACACAGTGTACCTCTTTTTTGTCCACTATATAAAGAACCAGCCACCTACATTGGTGGTTCAGCGGTGGGGTCCAAAACTTTGCATTTACTGTACCACTCTGTCAGTATTGTGATTCCACTAAAAAATACACAATTGGCTTTAAACTGACAAAAATATATATTTTAAATTTTTTGATTTTTCCAAATTTCTAATCTGGTCTGTTAGGGCCTTGGTTAAGTCCCTTAGTCCTTGTTTAGAAATGTAAAAAGCATACTACTAGTTAGGCATAAAAGTTTATTTTAGATTTTTTGTTGTTTTCTAGAAAAGGTCCCAACTTTTAGTACCAATGTCTTCTACAGAGGATCTGATCCAGGAGCTCAACCTGACTGCTTACCCTGCAGCTTACAATGCAGCAGTTAAGGATCCTCTGTAAAATCTATAAAATAAAAACAGGCTCACACCCTACTAGTAAAGCTCCAGGAACTCTTGGCAGAGTATGAGAAAACCCATCCAGAGGATGACACTGATCTCCCAGAGGGTCTTAATGGAGACAGTGGAAATTAAGAGAGCTTAGAGCCTCCTCCCCTTCAGAGAAAGGACCTCCCAGAGCAGTAGCTCATTCTTGAGAGACTAGCCAGGAGGGCAGCTCTAGAAGCCCAAATCCTGGCTATAGAACAAGAAATAATTGAGATGGGCCTAGGGCCCATCTCTGGTGGCATCAAAAATTTAAATAGGGGGAGAGAGGGAACTTTTGACCCTAAAATCCCCAAAGGGATTGTCCCCCAATATGCAGAAGGAGACAATATAACCAAGTGGTTCACAGCCTTTGAGAGGGCTTGTAGAATGAGGAGGTTACACCAGAAACACTGGGGCTCCATACTCGGTGAACTGTTCTCAGGTAAGTGTAGAGATAGACTCCTGACACGGACTGAGACAGAGGCTGAGTCCTATGACATCATGAAGGATACCCTGATTGAGGGCTTTGGACTCACCACTGAGGAGTACAGGATTAGGTTCAGGGAGACTCAGAAAATCTCAAGTCAGATCTGGGTAGATTTTGTGGACTTCTCAGTCAAAACACTATGTTGCTGGCTAAAAGGTAACAAGGTACAGTACTATGAAGGGCTCTACAATTTGATTATGAAGGAGCACATATTAGCAAACTGTACATCAGAAAAGTTAATGTTGCTGGAATATGAATTTACTTTGAAAAACAAAAGACAAGAGGCATTTGGCAAAACAGAAACAGTTGGTTTAATTAAACTCTTCGGCCGGGAAACATCCATAGAAACCGGTCTGAGGACTGTCTCAACATACATTGTTCTGAGTGCCATTATATACAGTCTTTGGACATCATAAAAGTATTCAGATCTTATTTTTAGAGGAAGGAATGCAGGTCTAGTCATGAGGTTTCCTACAAATGTCCGGCATGGGGAGCACGTGATCGCTGTGTGTTCTGTGTGTGCTGTGCCCTCATTGGCTGAGTGTTCCTAAGTTCATGTGGCATCTAACTTTATGGTGTTTTGGGAATGCGGGCACCTCTCCAGCCATATGTGCTTTATTGGGACAAATCTCTCTGGACCATTGTGGTGTCGCTGCATATCTGTGGGACTAATATGGGTTTTTCCTGTTCAAGTGTTTGTCCGGCTGGTTACGTGCCACCCCATCTGTGATCTGTCAATCAGTAGTCACAAACCTAGATTGCAGGGTCTGCCTGACCATGTATTTCTCACTCACAGTTGATGGAGAGGTCATCTCGGGAGATTTCGACAACAGTGACTTGTTCAGGTTTTTTAATATACATGTATCGTTGTGTAAATTGACATCAATATTAATATTCCCCCTCTAGTAGAATTTTCAACTACATCATTTATTCCAAAGTTCATGACTGTCACATTGTTGGGGGCTTGTTGTGTTTCAATTTCGATTACTACTACTTCTCTGTTTATTTGTATTCTACCCACTTTGAAGACTGCATTTTTACAGCAGCAAACCCTCATTTGTAGGAAACCACACAAAAACTATTTAAGAATGAGAACCAGGAGCAATGATATACACAGTCTTGCAAACCACCGGGGAAGCCAGGCAAACCAGCATTCATACCGTTCCTCCTTTGGGGTACCTCCCTCCAATCACATGTCCGTTTGCATTGCAATTAATGCAGTGTTAGGATGGCAAGTGTGAACATCCTGTTATCCATGTCATTGCCTGGGATGAAAGTATAGCAGGATGCACCAATCTTGGCACACACCCCTCCCGTCATTGCAGTTATCAAGTTCAACATATATTGATGTTGTGTCACCATGAGGCGGATTGCTCTTAGTTCTTCCTTGATTGCGTTAAGGCTGAGCTCAGTAGTGTTCATTATTTTCAGCAGCTCCCACCTGGTTATTTGTAACCAGTGGGCTTTCGCTTTCACCTGCATGTTGAAAAAGCATACAGACCCTCCTGCATTTACTTGTGTGTCAGAATACAGTCTGAATTCTAACGACTGAATCACTGGGTCCAGTGTTGTTGGAGAGCCAACCACAATTAACTAACAACCCTAATGTAGACACGCCTGCTATGACCAGGTGGATCTCTGCCGCCATTGACAACATAGCCCCGGACAGATTAGGCAGAATCTCGAGAAATTCCCTATCGGCTCCATGGTTCTCCGAAGACCTCAGAGCGGAAAAAAGCAAATGTAAAAGAAAGGAACACCTATGGAGGAAAGATTATAGTCCATCGGCCAAACTGGCCTATAAGGAAGCTTTAAAAGAATTACACAAATCAATGAGGGTGACAAGAAGGGACTACTTTGTGAAGCGCATGAATAGCGCGGAGAACTCGAGCAAAGAAATCTTCAGGCTAGTTAGTTACTTCACTAAGCCGGTGGCGCTTGAGAGAAAGATACCACCATCCCCTTCATTGTGTTCAATGTTATCGGACTTCTTTGAGAACAAAATTCAGAAGGTCTATGACACCTTCATGACAGGGATGGAAACAGCTGAAACGGAAGCCGTGGGAACCCGCGACATTGAGGACTTCTTTTCAGAATTCCTCCACATCTCACAGAAGGAATCCATGTTGGAAATCCTGAAATGTAAATCAGGATCCCCAGAGGATCCATGCCCCCCAAAACTGTGGAGGGCACTGGCTCACCTGATTAATCCCACCCTGAATCATATATGGAATACCTCACTCGCCAGGGGCATCTTCCCTGATTCATGGAAGCATACTATGCTATTGCCCCTCATGAAAAAGCCTAATGTGGATTCGGGAGAACTTAACAACTACCGCCTGATTTCATTACTGCCAGCAGCAGCAAAGATGCTAGAAAAGTTGGTTCAGCGCCAACTGACTAACTTCATTGATAGGCATGACATTCTGCATGATACGAAGTCTGGTTTTCGGTCCCGTTTCAGTACTGAGACCGCACTGCTGAAGGTGGCGGAGTCAGTAAGAATGACTGTTGACACTGGAGCTTCAGCGATGCTGGTGCTCTTGGACTTGTCCACAGCCTTCAACACGGTGGATCACCAAATTCTACTAGCTAGACTAACATTGACGGGACTGGGGGGGATGGTTCTCTCCTAGTTACAGTCCTATATCAGTGACCAAACGCAAAGGGTCAATCTCCAACCCTTTAAGTCGGAAGCTAAACCACTGTGGTGCGGGGTACGGCAGGGCTCGGCCCTGAGCCTACTACTCTTCAATGTATATTTGGCACCCCTTTTTACGCTCATTGCCAACTGGGAAGTAAAGGGTATATCTTATGAGGATGACACTCAGTTGGTATTCTCCTTCAAGGATCTCTCTGTGGACTCTTTCACCAGATTCAAGGGATGTTTGAAGGACATCTTTTGTTGGATGAATAATAAGTTAAAGCTCAATGCGGAGAAAACTGAGGTCCTGTTCTTTGGCAAGACATCTCCCCATCTGCCGGACTGTGGTGGCCTTCTGAAATGGGACTGCCACCTAGTCCCACAACCACAGCAAAAAACCTGGGCGTAAAATGGGAAACGGATCTTACGTTCACAACCCAAGTACTTCACATAGCATCCTCATGCTTTGGTAAGCTGAGAAGCTTGAGGAAATTTTTACATCTACTTCCAGAGAACTGCCGCAGAATCATTGTCCATTCCTCAGTGACACCACGGCTGGATTATGCAAATAGTTTATACCTGGGGCTACCTGCCTATCTGATTAAGAGATTGCAGATGATACAAAATGCGGCTGCAAGATTAATAAGAAGAGTACCGTTTTGGCACCACATCTCTCTGCATATAAGACAGCTACATTGGCTACCGGTAGCAAAAAGGATAGAATTCAAGGCCCTGACCATGGACTTTTGGGCACTGCGAGGCAATTGTCCTAGTTACCTTAAGCAACGGATATGCCTCTGCCAACAAAAACGATCATTGAGATCGAACTCTCAGCATCTGCTCTGCGTACCTCGATATGCAAAGGCACGCATTGGGGGTAGATCGTTCACTGTAGTGATGGCCAAACTGTGGAACTCTATGCCTGTTAATATGCGCCTAATCCAATCTGAAATGGAGTTCAGAAAGGTTCTGAAGACATGGCTATTTAGCCAGAGCTAGATCCCTGGTAACCCCGCTCTCCTGCTTGCCCGCTATAGCAACGGGACAACTCTGTTTGAGGTAGCTGTTGCGCTTTATAAATATATTAAATAAATAAAAATAAAAAAATTATCCCAGAATATCCTTGTACTGAACAGGAAGGGGTGGGAGCACACTGCTGAGCTCCCAGCACAGTTCGCCCCTTAGCATTCTGGTAAAAGCAGTTTGTAGTGCATGCTTACTTGGTATTTTGCTGGAGTGTTCCACCAAAGTTGGCGCAGATTAGTGCTGTCATCTCTATGATGACAGCACTAATCTGCACCAACTTTGTGGAACACTCCAGCAAAATACCAAGTAAGCATGCACTACAAACTGCATTTACCAGAATGCTAAGGGGCGAACTGTGCTGGGAGCTCAGCAGTGTGCTCCCACCCCTTCCTGTTTAAAAAGGCTTCCTTGAGCTATTGAGCTGACGAGCTAGTGGAGATGCACCTGTGCGCCTGTGAGAGGTACTGTGACCTGTAAGAATTGTGGCAGCCTGCTCAGCAACCCCAGAAGAAAATCGTTTTTGATCTCTACTGATGACGGATAAAATCCAGAAACACATGTGTCTAGAGATGTACAGCACTAACCTGCACCAACTTTGGTGGAACACTCCAGCAAAATACCAAGTAAGCGTGCACTACAAACTGCATTTACCATAATGCTAAGGGGTGAACTGTGCTGGGAGGTTAAGCAGTGTGCTCCCACCCTTTCCTATCCTTGCACTGAGCCCAACCAAATAATCAGCAGTTCTTTTTTCTCGAGCCTGATGCACTAGAGTTGTTTTTTTTGTAGCGGATGTTGGTACAACTCTGACAGATCTTCTCCAGGGATGACCACGGTTGGCGTGTGTATGGTGATGAGAGAGCAAAGGCCACTTCATCCAGAGACAAGCTGAGAATATGCAAATTCCCCACATTGCCAGTACAGATCCATTGCATGTGCCGTATGTCCAGTATGTGCAGCATTCATGCCGAGTGGAATTGTGCCCTTGCCACTGAAACACAAGAAATACAGTGTACGTTTCCGTACAATTAGGGGTAGCCCCTTCCCCTCTAACCACATGTACCTATCTATCTCAGTGTCCCATATGTCCTGACAGGAGTATTCTATGCTGGAATTTAACCCTCCCCAACGTGACTCATTTTCCTTCGTATTATCAAGGTAGATTGCCCTACAATGGAACTCCATCTGTGGCATCCATTTGTTATTGACGAAGACTGCACCAGACACGCTAAGGGCCACCCTGGGACCAGAGACGGAAGCATGAGTGGGCGTGTTTGTGCACTGGTGCAGTGGCTTTGCTACCTCCAAGAATCTCTTTTCGGGAAACTCTATGGGCCAAGTAGTATGCTGCCCTATGGTGACCTGCCTGCCCATCCTATCTAGCTCTGTTTGAATCTCGCTAGGCTCAGTTTAAAGGTATAGTGCTGTGGGATTGGTCTCGTATCAAGTCATGTTTACTACTACTCTATAGGTTTCTACTCTGTTGGGTTGTATCTTGGCCCTAATCCTACATAGGTACAGGTGGAGGAGGCATTTTACCCTTTCGGGGGCTACCTCTTGAGATAAAGAATGCCTGTCTGTGCCTACTGCATGTGGTATCAGTGAGCATACATAGCATGACCAGGCCGATGTCAGGTCACCCATGGCGGTCATGTGCTGGTACCAGGTGTTGTGTAAGAGTGTGCTGAGTAGTGCGTGTGGAATACTAGCATTGGGTTCAGTGTAATTGTAAGTGGTGTGGGAGAGGTTGCGTTGACTAGGCTGATTTCTGGTTACAGATGAATGCAGCCACACCCATACTAAACAGAGGATATAAACAGGTACAATAATACATAACTTTTGAAACATTTCAGGTCTTGGGAGGATTTCCGGAAGAGACATCTGCAGTGTTCTGGCAATTGGGGTTTCTTTTGCTTTAGTAAAAGTGCTAAAAAGAGTTTGTTTGCAAATGTCCATAAAAAAAAACAGTTCGAAGTCTTTGACTTGCACACTTGGACCTAGTTGGGGTTCTGAAAGTAGTCTCTGCAGAGGCGGTGGGCCACTGTAAAGGTGGTGCACTTGTGGCTCAACTGCAGACTAGGCCTGGGCGTAGTTCGCGGAGTTTTGCCACGCAGAACTCTGCGAAGTTACAAAAAAAACTCCGCGAAGTTCTGCGAGTGGCGGAGTGCAGTGCGAACTGCAGCTTGTGCTGGTATTCCTGCCGCTCGGGTAGAAATTCTACCCGAGCGGCAGGTCGCGCTCACGAACTTACCGTCGCGATCGCGAACTTACCGTTCGCGATCGCGAGAGGGGAAAAAACTCCGCTGCACATCGCGAAGCGGAGTTTTCTGCACTCCGCGAGCTCCGTGGAGTGCGGAGTGCAGAAAACTCTGCAAACTCCGCGAACGGTCTTGAAGTTCACTGCCCAGGCCTACTGCAGACCTGTTGGATAAGAGCTGTTGTTTGTAGGTTAGTTTTGAAAAACATGCATCCTTATGTATTATCATAAATCAACCTTGGGGTTTACTTTACCTTTTTAGGGTTTTGCTCTCTGTTTATTTCTATTTGCGCAATTTTAATGGGGTACTGGAAGGTGGCCCCAATTGTGGTAATTATTTAGAAATTCAGTGGTGAATGGTTATTCATGGGTCGCCTGAGTCTTTTACTCATTAGTCATCCTCTCTCCCCCCTCACCACTGTGGGAAGGGACGTTTCAGTAAGTGGGTGATTTCAACTGTTTAGCTGCTTGTTATATGTGTCATCAGTCTTTTAGTCTCCTACCTTCCTAAATGTGCACGGAGGTAATTTTATTGATGTGAGCGGTGTCTTTTGACCTATGTGTGCGCAGGTAGAAGAGGCAGTGGATTGCAATTGGGTGTTTGTTAATGCTCGCACTGTGTTCTGAGGTTGTGTGTCTGCCCCTCTGGCTCTGGCACGCGGCATACAGTGTGATTTTCCCTAGTGGCGGCGGATGGACTGGTCACACCCTTTTTCTAGAGACTTCTTTTGGGCTGGTTGTGGGCTTCTTTTTTGCAGGTATTTTGGGTGCTTCCCTAGGTTCATGTATGATTTGGTTATTTCCATTGTTGTTTACCGAAAGGGGTCAACGTTTTATGGGGGGCACCATTATCCCAAGTGCATAGGTAAACTGGCTCCCGATACTGGAACATCGCCTTCTTTTGGAACCAAAATGGGGCCTCCATTGTCCTGGAGGCATTTGAAGGTGGTCAGAGCCCCATGCCATGAGGGAATTTTAGTCCCAGGCTGGAGGCACGAGAATAGGGACCCTTTGATCCCGTAATAGGAGCCCATTCCAACTGGACTTGGATGAGGGGACCTGGGTGCCTGTTTTTATGTGCTGGTCAGGGGAGCCACCCTGCCCCCTTGTCAGATTGTCCTGCCCCCACAGCGTGGCCAGCCAACCCTACCCCGGGGGAATTAGCAACAGAGTGGGGCCTAGGTTCCTGCGGGCATCTGAACGGTAGAGTCTAGTGTGGATTCCCGATCGACACAACATACTGCAGCCCTGAGTTTCTCAAAACAAGTAAAGACTTGAAATTCCTAATGTTGTCTTGCCAGTTTTTATTCTGGTGTCCATGAGGTGTATGTTCTGATTTGCGGGTTTGAGTTTTGAGTTGGTGTGCAGATATTGCCTCCACTGACAGCTACCCCTCCCTGCTGTCGTTGCGCCCCCGTCCCTGTTAGGCTGAGCTCCATGTCTGCTGTTGCTGTGGCCATGTGTTTGGCCAACCACCTGGTCCTTGTTACAGTGGTGTGGTCGCTAACTGATTTCACTGTGGTTGAATGTAAGGTGCGTTCAGGTTGGTCTGGGCTTGATTTTGTGGAAGGGGATTTTGCGGAAACTGGCCTAGGCTTATCGATCTTTGCTCATGATGCACATTTAACCGGCATCGGTCGGCTATATGGCCCATTCTGTGGCAATAGAAACATTCCCTGAGGTCTAGCTGCTGGCAGCCTCCCTGACCTCTGTCGATAGGACTGGGTGGAAACCCTCTGGGTTTCTGAGGAGGAGCTTCCTTCAAGACTAGTGCCATTTGCACGCTTGCGGCCAATGCTACCCCCACAAGGACAGTCTTTTTCAATTTGTGTTGGACCAGCTTAGCGGTGTCTCGTTGGGCTTGCTCCTGTTTTTCCCTGTCCTTTTCCTGTTTCTGTAGTAGTGTAATATGTGAGCCTATATTTCACGCCAGGGTTTGGTGTCTAATCGTTGCTCTGCTGTCCAGTCCACTCTGAATTTAGGTGGACAGCCCCTTTTTGAGGGTGTTACAGAGGAATGCAAACTGGGGACTTGTGTCGGTCCATGGCTGTCCTGTCTCCTGTCCCCACTGTTCCTGCATACTGTCCAAAAAGTTAGTTACAGTCTCCCCAGGTTTTATGCTTTCCGCCTTCAATCCTCCTACATCTGGGCAGTCAGGGAGCATTTCCCTCATGGCGTCCATATCTGGTACCTGAAACAATTAAATTCAGCCCCGTCATGCTTAGTGTTGATCAGCATGACTGCTTGGATACGGGTTCAGGTGAACACTGTGTTGGTCTGCTCCTCAGTGAAGCTACTGAGCAGACTCCTGACATCGCCTACTGCTAGATTTATTCCCGCTGTGTTTTTTGTAAAACACGAGATCCAGTTTCCTGCCCCGTCCATCAATGGGGGCAGTTTAACCCTGAGTCCTACATTATCCATCTGAGCCCATAGCACATAGATGGTCTGTTGGACTTGGCCCTTTTTGCAGGGTCATCCCTGAACTTTTTGCCTTCCTCCTGGTATTTTTGTTCTGACCTGGTGTTGGTGGTTTTAGGACTCTGGGCACTTTATCACTGCTGTCCAGTGTAAAGTGCATGTGCTCTCTATGGTAAAACGTGGTAAGATTGGTCTACACCTGTTTGGAGTACTTAATTTACCTATCAGTTCCCAGTAAAGTGGTATCTCATATACCTGGGGCCAGTAAATTAAATGCTACTGGTGGGCTTGCAGCACTGCTTGCGCCACCCACCAAAGTATCCTTTCAAACCTGTCTCAGGCCTCTGCCATTGCAGGGCCTACGCGCGCAGTTTACTGCCGCTGTGATGTGGCACATAAAGTGGGTGCCACGTCTGGGACTCCCCTTTTACTACATATCAGTCACCCCTAAGGTAGGCCCTAGCTAGCCCTATGGGCAGGGTGCGCTGCAGGTAAAAGGTAGGACATGTGCCTTAACTGTGTGGCATGTCCTGGTAGTGACAAACAGCCATTTTGGTTTCTCACTACTGTGAGGCTACCCTCTCATAGGAATGCATTGGGGATTCCCTGATATGTGTGTCAGTGGTAATTCTTGATATGAGAGGAGTAGCGTGATCAAGTTTGGTATGTTTGGAATAGTGGTAATAAATGCTACGTAATGGTGTTCGCAGATTTATTGTCACTATTTTAGAAATGCCACTTTTAGACGTGGGCATTTTTGTGTGCTATGTGTCTTTGTGCCTGCCTGATGTGTATTGCATGTCTGGCTCTGGAGTGGCAGGGGCTGGGGAGGTGCAGTGGCTCCAGAGGGGCTGGGTGAGTCAGCGCTAGGCTGAATAAGCTGAACTGCATTTGGAGTAGTGTGAGGAGTAGCCCCTGACCCTGAATAGGTCTGTGTCTGCCTTGTACAAAGCTGGCTCTGCCCCCCTGTGGTGTGTCTGGGGCCAGGACCTACACTGACAAAGGAGGTGGTTGTGCACCGTTAGAGAAAGGTGTGAGTGCCCCCAGAACTGGTTTGGACTGGGCGCAGAGCCCTGGGTCAGGGGAAGAAAAAAGAACATAGGGTGTATAAAGTATTGGGGCTGTGACCCCATGTATGGTGTGCTGTTGGGTTCTTACTTGGTGCTGGAGGACGGTGGGGCGCCAGGAGGAACCGCCACAAAGGACTCCCTCCCTGCTGGAGGGCCCTGTGAGCTGGCCTGCCTGGGCCCAGCTCTGCCCCTGGTGATCTTGGACTCAGCGTGTGGCGAGCACTGGATTTTCCCCTGCTTTCTGGGAGCTTATTGCCATTGCTCTAGGTAGTGTGTCCAGCGCGAGAAGAGCGCTGCCAGCTCCCTGCTTTATGTTCCATGGGGGAGACTGGCCGAGCGCTGTGTTCCTCCACCGATTTTCCTAGCAGCCCGGGTGGAGGACTGCTTTGTTGTGGAGTATGCCAACTGTGCCCTGAGCGTGCGGCCGTGCAGCATGTGGAGAGCTGCATCGCTGGGCCGAAGACGTGGCAGAGACTTCTCTATCTGAGCCCGAGACAGGGGCTCTAGCCACCACGCAAAACCGGAAGTCAGGCGCCCGTTGCCTGACCAGGGGCGAGGCTGACTAAAAAGGAGAAGCCAATCGTGAAAGATGCGGCCGGAAGTCAGACAAACTTGTGCCTGAAGGAGGGCGGGGCTCCCATGTTGCCGGTGAGAGCCCCACGTGTTGCCTAAGTGGAACCAGGAGGAAGCTGGCGGAGACCTTGCTCCGTGTCCTGAGGGCCACCGCAGCAGCAGCCAGTGGACGGAGGTGGCGCCCAAGTTGACCCGGCCCGCAGGGCGGGATCGAAGCACTGCCAGTGACTGCTGGACACCGACTGCAGCGGATGGATGCACCCTGTCTTGCCCAGCCCCCAAAGAAGTGGTGAGTAGGGCTGAGTCCCTGGTCGCGTAGACCTGGGCCGCGGTGGTGACGGGCCCTGCCATTGGTATTGGTGAGCTGCTATGCCACAGGATCATGGGCAGTAGCACCCTTACCGGGTGCTGGGCGCATTTTTCTTTCTCTGCATTTCCCGGGCAAGCCCAGTAGGGGCCCCGGCTTGGAAGGTGTCGCCGAGGAGGGGCTACACCAGACCAGAGTGTGATGTCGGGGCGGGACCTCAGCCAGAGGTCTCAGTGCTCCACGCTGTATGTGGGGAGAACCATTGTACCACAGGCAATGGGATGTGTTAGGCCCTGAGGTACATGTATTTTGGTGCCTCTGAGTACTGGAAGTTGGCCAATGAGCATAGGTGGTGCCCTGATGTAAAGGTACGTTGCCAGTTACGGGAAGTTGCCTAAGGTGCCTGTGAGCCCTGGAAGTGGCCCTATGTACATGTGTTGGGCCCTGATGGAATTAGGCTGTGGATGAGGTGTGTACATAATGTGTGCACCTTATAAATGTGGTACTATGGTGTATTACTGGCTATGTTTAGTAATTCCCCTAATGTGTGCACTCCACCAGTGTAATGTGCAGTAATAATGTTTATGCCTAAGAAGGGCATGATGTGTTTGGGAATAACGCATTGCTGACTATGATGTATGCATAATGTATTTGTGCTAGGTGTACCCTGTCCAGTAGTTACTGGTTGTGATTTTCACTACTTGTGAGTTCTAATGGTGATGACAATGGCCCAATTGGCCCTGTAATGTATATAATCCCCTGTAATGTGATACCTAATGCCAGGTGGCACAGTGTATATATGTGATTATGTTCTAATGTGTTTTATGAGTAATACAAAGGCTATTGTTTTATATATAACCTTGTGTGGAGTTTCTTTTGTGGTGTTGATTAGTGTGTTGCTACTGTGTGAGTGTGTTGCGCAAGAGATTTACACATTGCCTCTGGGATAAGCCTGACTGCTCGTGCCAAGCTACCAAGAGGGTGAGCAGGGGTTATCTTCAGCGTGTAACTCCCTTGCCCTGACTAGAGTGGTGGTTTCTGCCTGGCTTAGGCGCTTGCCCTAGCCAACCAGAAATCCAATTTCTAACATGGTCCCTGTCATACCCTTCTGTAATAACGGGCATATTTTGGCTTGGAACAGCTCCCCTGGTTTCTACCTATCTTCTCAGGCAAGCCTGAATATAGGGGAAGTTCCATTTGGGATCTCCCCCTCTGTGCCAGATGCAGTCTTCCGCGACGGCAATGTCCTCTGGTTCAAAAGATCCATGCTCTAGCTAGGGTCTATCATATTGACCCTTCCTTTCAGTCCAATGGGCTAACAGGTGGCAAAATGGTCACGCAAAGACCTCACCTTCTTCTCTAGTCACTATCTCTTTGGGTGTCAGTTTGTTTGACCAGTGCGTTCAGGGGGAGTGGCGGATGTCCTTGTCACTGCTCTCCTCAAGTACACGAAAAGGGGCTGTGTTACTTCTCCTATGTCTTAATTGGGTTTGAACTAGGCTACCTTGATCCCTTATTTCCTGATCGGCCCCCTCTCCTACGCTGATGATCTGATGAGTCTCGGGTTCCCAATGGGGACCTCCCCTCTGGTTCCACTTCTGACTCCTCTCTGTGTGGAGTGTTGGGCCTGGTCCACTCTCCCCTGGTGGAGTGTGTGCTGCTCTGTTCTCTCTTGGCGCTCCCACAGCAAGAGCTCTCTCTCTTCCCATAGTTAACCCGAGCCTCTCCTCTAACTCCCGCCTAGGCTACCTCCTTCATCTGATGCTGTGTGAGGTTCTTCATTGTAGGAACTTTCCCTCCTACTCACTTTGTCATCTCTGGAGGAGCCTACCCTGTGGCTTCCCCCTCGATGTCGGACCCCAGGAGACTTGGACCTATTTCATCACCCCCACCAGTGGTGTCACTGTCCAGAACCGCTATGAAACTCTCTGTCACCTGAGACCGTGCTAACGGATGGGTTGGAGTGCAGGCTTCCCACGCTGCTGGGGCTTGATGTATTGAAATCGATGGATGGGGGGAATCGAACTTCGGGAAACCCTAGAACTGAGCTGAGTTGAGGCTCTTACTGCCTGAGCTCACCAGTCCAGTCTGGTAGCCTCCCAGTCCTAGATCTAGTAGCTCGCTGCCTGGTCAGGGGCCGTCCGATTCCCACAACTGGTGGGTTGGTATATACTATTGCAGGAGCAGCTGGGATGGCAGGCATCAGAGCACTTTCGCATACAGTGGGGGATGTGTAGATGCCTTACTTGCATGTTGTGAGACGGGACTGTCGGTCTGGCCTACCTCGAAAATGTCCCACAGTTCTAGCATTGCCTCTCTTCTAGCTTTTTTTGTCCTACATTTTTGGTCCGAATGTGTGTCCTTGTGTGTTCTATTATGTCGGTATAGAATGTTTCCCCCTCTGGCCAGGGAACGCGTATGCCTTAGTGTGTGCGTGCCATTCACAGCAAAACCTATCTAGTTTTTTAGCCTGCGTGGGGAACCTAGTTTGCATGTGGGTTCGAGGCAGCTCCTTGATTTACTTGGAAACTTTTCAAGGGAACAGTATACTCTAACTTCTTGGGTCAAAATAATCCTACATTTCTTCTCTTATTGTGGGGAAATATATACACAGGATTATGCCGGCAATAACCACTTACTACGAGCTCAGCTTTAGACAAAGATGCATCACAAACAGACTTTTCACAAAAAAGCAAACAACAATGCATGTGACGGGTCACAACCTGAAAGAAAGTGCAATGGTTAAATTCAACACACTGAATTTTTAGCAGCAGAATACCAGATATGGAACAATAGTTTGCGGGAATGGTAACTTCTTCAAACGTACATTTAGTCATTAACAAGGCACAATGTTCAACATAAAACACAGTTGCAATAATTTACCAGCATCACAACATCAGGAATATCCCAAAATTGTGACTGTAATATCTGAACCGTGCAATGACAAGAGAGAGAAATAAAAAACCGACAGAAAAAATGGTGACTTTAAAAAAAAATACCTAGCCAGCTCCTAGCTCACGCTATCTGATGACCAGGGGAGGCTTTGTGTGGTATACGGGACTAAGTGAGCCAAATAGTCTGTCAGTATCGGCTCTGGGACAAAGATAGCAACAAATTACGTGGAGAAGAAGGAACAACTTGACAGGCCCTCCTTGGCCCAACACAAGCTAAACCTAGTCTCCAAGATCAAAATTTTCCCTAACGTCTGAACTACACCCTACGTGACACCCAGGGTGCAAATGTACCTTCTGTGTCATGCCCAGTGGTCCAAGCAAATAACACCTCTCTTCTTTCAGATAATACCCATGATAAGAAACTGACAGCACTGAGAAAACCTTTTAGACTAAAAAAAAGATCGAGGTGTTGGCCATATATCTCACCCAGGGCCTATATGTACCTTCTGTGTTACATCCAGTGGACCAAGCGGTGAGGCTTCGCCCCTGTATCACACACAGGGGACGAGGATACCATCTGTGTCATGACCAGTGGTCCAAGCGAAAAATAACCTTACCCTTTCCTAGCGTGCTGACTATTGAAAAAGGGTGACCTCCATGGGATTGCCTCCGAGGCCGCCTTGCGACTGCTCAGTTTAGACACAGAAAAATAGGCAATATGTCAGATTTCTGTTAGTGACAGCGCTAAATTTTTCCTAGTTTGTCATATGCCAAATACTGGGACTAAGAATCAGATGTAGCCTCTTACCCACTGATGGCAGCTTCCGGACGGACCTTCGCCCTGCGGATTCAGCCGAACTTTTAATCAATTGCGGCATCTCCACACCTTCCTTCTTTCGCAGATGTGCATCTGTTCGGGTCGGCTCCTTTTCCTTCGACTGCAGTTCGGATAGAAAAACCAATCTCGGCTGGCTGGCTTTTCAAAATGTTGCTGGAATATGAATTTACTTTGAAAAAACAAGAGGCAAGAGGTGTTTGGCAAAACAGGAACAGTTGGTTTAATTAAATGCTTCGTCGGGGAATAATCCCCAGAAACGGGCCTGATTACTGTCTCAACATACATTTGTTCTGAGTGCTATTATATACAGTCTTCAGAGCATCATAAAATCATTTAGATCTTATTTTCAGAAGAAGGAATGAGGATCTAGTCATGGGGTTGTAAGTCAGGCTACCCGATAATGAATGTATGTGGATCTCGACCTTGTGTGGACACTTTGATGGCCAGTGGGTGAAGTGTCCAGATTTCCAGCATGGGGAGCGCATTATTGCTGCGTGTACTGTGTTTTCTGTGCCCTGATTGGCTGAGTGTTCCTAAGTTCATGTGGCATCTAACTTTATAGTGTTTTGGGAACGCGTGCACCCCTCCGGCCATATGTGCTTTATTGGGACCAATCTCCTGGGACCATTGTGGTGTTTCTGCCTATCTGTGGGACTAATCTGAGTTTTTTCTTGTTTGAGTGTTTGTCTGGCTGGTTAAGTGCCACCCCACCTGTGATCTCTCAATCAGTAGTCTCAGGCCTAGGTCGCAGGGCCTGCCTGACCATGTATTTCTTAGTTGGGGATGATGGAGAGTTCATCTCTGGAGATTTCAGCAACAGTGACTTGATCTCCTTTTTGAATATGCATGTATCGTTGCGTAAATTGACATCAATATTAACATTACATCAGCATCTAGTAGATACATCACTTTCGTCCCAGAGAGCTGGCCAAGAAAGTTGATGAATGGGTTAGGACTAGAATTCCCCAAAAGCAACAGGGGGGAGATTCCAAGAAAGGGGGGTCAAGCCCACTGAAGGGAAAAGAAGGAGGTGGTAAGTTCTCCAAAGAAGTTCCTTCAGAGACTCAGGCCCCTATAAAGATGGACAGTACATCCCAACCCACCCACCCGATCTTTTGTGGATAACAGAGTACTGGGGTCCCTAAGCTTAAAAACATCATGGACTGTAGGCCCTGCTTTGATTGTCAGCAGGTTAGGCACTACAGATGGGAGTTAGCTTGTCCCAAGAGAAAGCTAGGCACTGGGGTTGTCAGTCTTTTCTGTGAGTATTGCTCCTCGGATAAGGACATCCTTTAAGCTTTTAACCGGAAGTTGGCCAGAAGGTGAGCTAGTCGTTCCATAAGAGAGCAAACACTTCCACCCCCTTGAGGTAAATGGAATCCCAGTCACTGTCCAGAGGGATACCTGTGCCAACCATACCATTGTGCATGGCAGTTTGGTATCCTCAGACCAGTATATCCCAGGTGAGACTAGGAGAGTAAGGGTTATCCCAGGGGAGGTTACTGTTAGGCCTGTGGCTTTAGTGCCCCTGAAGATAACTGGATCGCTTAGTTGGCAGAGGGTGGTAGACAGTCCAGACCGTCCCTTTGATTGTCTCCTTGGAAATGACTTCCCAGAATATGGTCTGAGCCCAAAAGAGGCACTGGTCCAGTGCCAGTCCTCTCTCAAGCATTCTGGAGGTGCTGAACCTACTGTTCTTACAAGTAGACCCCAAAGGAAGAGAAGAAGGAAAAGGTGTAGGAAAGGAGGGCAACTTTAAGCCAAAGTTTCAGTGAGCCAAGGAGAAACTGCTCAGGCTGGAGAGGACTCCATAGTTTGCACTGGTGAAGCCCTACCTGCCCCACAAGAAGTCATGACTAGTCAGGCAGCTGTTATGCATAAGATGGTGGCTCCTCAGCTAACAGAGTGGAATGAGGGGGTTTGCTGCAGGATGTAGTAACCCCACTCTAAAACAGAAGAAGGACCCCTAGAACCCAAAGAAGCCCATGTGATAGTTCATCCACCTGTCAGTAGAAACCTAAAGGTGTGGTTCTGGGTGCAGTTGTCAGTAGCCTCTGCTAGATGCTAGCCTTTATGGCTGCACTGTCCTTGGAACAGTGGTCTGACCCCATAACAAACAGCAAGTTAGCCCCCCTGACCCTTTTGGTCATGGTGTGGTTACTCCACCTATGGATAACCTCTTTGAGTAAGCTGGGGGTTGCCTTGGCAAAGATAGAGTTAGCAGGGGTGACTATCTCTATCCCCCAGGAAAGGAGAGAACATCAACAGATCTAGCACAGTTTAAAATGGGTCCTATTACTGTTGGTACAGGTCAGCTGGCCAGAGGTAGTGACCTGGACAGAAGGATGTGAGGCAGAGTAGGCCATGTAACAATGCAGACTGTTTCCTTACTCTGTTCCTCGCCTAACAGACTAAAAAGACTCTCCTAGGTTGTGGTTGAGTCTCCTGGCCTGTTGGCTTGGGGGGAGGGTTGTGTAGAGAACTGAGCTTTTGTTGTGGTTACCCCCACCACACTTTTTGCCCCCTTTTTAGCTACTAGATGCTGATTTTCGACTCTGACAGCTCACTGAGGCCTTCTAACCAGACCCCTGTGCCAGTGCTTCTTCCCTAAACAAGGTATTGTCTAATTGTGCTACAATTGGTAAAGGACTTTAGCACAACTGTAAGCCCCTAGCAAATGGTACCCCTGGTACCTAGGGCAGGGGTAATAAAGAGGGTCCCTAATGACTACAGCATATTGTATGCCACCCTAAGAAACTGACATACATATTCCATACAGACTGCCATTGCAGGCTGCGAGACATGGTGCAAACCATGAGTAAAAGCATGACGTTACGTTTTTGCCTGTTCTGTGTTTTTTCATAGTTGTACTGTTGTTCGCTTAACCATGAGATTTGTAAACCACAACTCAAATGCCGCTTTGCCAACAGTTGCATAGTGACAGTAGTTTCTGATTGTGGGCTTGTTTCTAGAGCTGGAGGAAAGGAGGGAGGAACTGTAGTGATGTTTTGTTTAGATTTCTTCATTTAATTTCCATTTGTACTACACCCATGGCCTGTGCGACTCAGTCAGCAACTCTTGGATTTTACCCAGTAGCTCCCGCCATTACAGATATGGTGAGGGGGGAGTACTGTAACGGGAAAGCAAAAGCAGAAGTGTCGCTGGATGTAGAGCCAGGTCTCCCTTATGGACTAAAGCGTGCTTTGGAGGCACTCTTCTACACATTGAAAACAATTTTGGGCTAGGGTTTTAACATAAGCAAGGGTACAATAGTGAGATCAAGGAGGTTTGAGACTGGATGGTGGACCCTTAGCCACACCCACTGCCCTGCCCACCAGCACTGCATTCACTTTACTGGCATTCTTCCTCTCACTCTCACGATTGCTGCACTGCTGCTTTGAGTTGGTTGACAAGTTGTATAGGCGCTCTACACAGGTATACGTAACTGATGGAGCAAGGACTCACAATGAGACTTGCTCGTAAGCAATCCTCTCACAGTATTAATTAATTAAACTTTGTAATGTCTTTATTAATAAGTGCATACACAACACCGTATCCGAGAGACGCTTGCCTATGTTTTTAAAACTAATAAGTAATCCTTGTCTAATCCAAAATGGCCGCTAAAGCGCGGGAACTCCATTGCGCATGTGTCAACCATATCACGTGGTATGACGTCTTTCTTTGCTTGGAGGGAATCTTTGCTTCTGCGCAGTGTGTGCTAAAATGGCTGCTTGATGTTCTCACATGCTAAAGCTTACGCATTTGCTGCAATTAATAATGTGGTATTTCTAACGCTACTAATGCGGGATAGATTTTTAATTAAATGGGAATAGAGTAGAAGTAGGGGGTATACTGTGAAAACATTTATTTTTGATTTTAATATGTTTCTTCTTTGATTTTCTATTAGTTCGTAAATTGGGCCTGGGTTAACTGAACAGCAGCTCAAGAGCTATGGAATGTGCGCATGCGCTCTGAAAATAACAAGACAAAGCGATGAAGTCAACTTGGAAGATATCCAAGGACATGACCCATTGGTCAACTCCACTGTACATATGAGATGTTCTATCAATTGCAACAATGTATATTCATTTTGTATTAAACTTTGTCGTGAGACGGGTGGGAAATAAAGCAGATGTATTAATTGTGAGGGGCGGTATTTTAAAACAATGGGTTTAAAGAAATTGAACTAAATTGTCATGGTGTGAGGATCAACCCCCTGTCCTGTCCAATCAGAAGTAGTGGGCCCATAATTTTGAAACATTAATGGGAGGTACCTGGGTATAGAAGGGTATAATAGATATAGAATTAGCTAATTAGTCAGCACAGGAGCTCAGAGAACAGATGAACAGATGCGGTAGCAGAGAACCTATGCTATTGCAGAACCGAGCAGACTGAACCGCTGTCCAAAGAGGTCCTGAGGTGGGGGCGGCGGATTCCATTAGAAAGAAGACACGGAAGAATCGAGGAGGAACGAAGTGTCAGAGAGGGGAACGACGCAGGCGTCGTTGGTAGAGAGGTCACCTATCCTGTTCTGAACCTGGTCCGGAGGTCTTTGGTCTTCATCCTTCTTGGGACCCATCTTTCCAACTCCTTGGCCAAGGGATTTGGTTCTCACACTCTTAGGTAACTATAAGCGTAAACCTTTAGCTGTACTTCTGTCTCTATCTTCTTCTTTCTGAGGGACCGTCATTTGATTAAATAGGTGATTATTTAGTATGCTTCCTCTTTGATGTGCGATTAAGTATTATGTGGTTTGTAATTTACTCTGCTAAAGAATTTAGATAAACATTTAAAAACTTCCTGAGTCAGTGATTATTTCAGATTTATGAATTGTATTATATTTTCTCATTTTAAAATTCCCAATTATCATAGGGTCCATCGGTAAGTCATTACTCTTCAATCAGAAAAGGTAATTGGTAGCAGGGATATTGATAAAGAGTACAACTGACCCACCAGCGGAAATTGCTAGCGTAGTATGAATGAATGGGCCCAGGTGAGAATTCAGTGTATGAATGCTTGTTGCTAGTAACCCGCTGGATCAGTTTTCTGGCTATCAGAGGGTGGTTTTGGCTTTACTTTGTTAATTGGGTAATGAGAATTTTATTTTTATAAACTAACATCCGTTTGTTTTAAAAGTTTTGTTTTATGTTGTCTAGAATCCCCGGGGAAATTTTGAATAGCGGATGGTAAGTGGAAGCCATACTGCAGTGAGGTTATCTGTCAGGCAGAAATAGTACTGAAAAGTTAAGCAGGGCAATCAGTACTTGTTAGGGACTCTGTGCGTGTGAGTGACAGCAAAGGAATACGCTAGTGAAAATTTGATGTTATATCACCTAGAAAGGGTAACATTGAAGAAGTAGCAGGTACTTCCGAAGCTTATGTGAAGAGTAAACGGAAGGGTTTTACTCATAGTGTATGTTTAATAAACGGAAGGGTTTTACTAAGTGTGAGAGAAACTATCTTTTCCAATTTAGAGAAACTGGCACGATAGCGAATGTTTTATGTTGTTACTGAATTTTAAGAAGCATAGAGAAAATAAAATTTTGCGTACGATTTTGTAAAGGGAGGGTCAGCTGTCGAAGTAAAAGCTGACGTCAGAAACGCCGCGCTGGTATTGGTTGACACGGCGGGCGTGGAGCGAGTCTTGTAAAGGAGGGGTCGGTAGTCAGGAGTAATACTGACGTCACAGGTACCGCGCTGGGATTGGTTGAAACAGCGAGGGACAGAGAAGCGCATATTGTAAAGGAGGGGTCGTCAAACAGACGTCACAGAAATGCCGCGCTAGGATTGGTCCGAGACAAATGTTATCTGGAGTTTGATTGGTTGTCAGCATAGAAGTCGAAATCTTAGTGGATAGTGGAGATTATATGTGGAAACGTGATCCGACTTTGACAGGAACCCGTCCAGACAGAAGATTCCTAGGTTTTGCAGAATATAATTCGATACATAGATATTTACCCAAAATGTACGGAGAAAAGCGAAAAATGTCATTTTTACAAAAGATTAAGAATTATTTTAAGAAAGATAAGCCAATCAAAACCAGGGAAGGAATTATCATTCCACCAGCAAAAACGCCCGCCTCATCCATGATGATGGAGAGGGGTTATCATACTTGCGTATGGTTAGAAAATTGGATAGAATATACAAAAGAAGATGGAATATTAGCTTTCCCAGAGAATGGTACTTTCAATGGGAGAGTTCTTCAAAATGTACGAATAAGAATGAAAATTAGAACCCAGACCAAGATTAACTCAATACAATGCCCTAGAAGAATGGGAAACCGAGGCATTTGAACGTGATAGACCCAGAAGCAATAGGGGTTATAGGGGATTTTTCCCTAGACACTAAAATGAGACACAAGAAAGTCAGATGAAACAGTAGAGAAGAGCGATACTTACCGAGGGTTTGTATCCAGTTTTCATGACAGATGAGCCGTTAGGGAGCAAATGCAAAGAAAAGACAAAACATTTGACAGGGTTTGGAGAATCCGAAGATGAATTTATGGAAGAAATATTAAAGAACCCTCCACCATATCAGGAAGGGTCAAGTGGATGTTCTCCAAGTGCACCAATTTTCAGAACACCATTGGTACCGCAAGTATTGCATAATCCACCAGTTAATAGGGTACTTCAGGATAAGGAAAGAAAGGCTATAGACAGAAACAGAGCAGAATTGATACAGAAAATAACACAGTTGAATGTACATCCTGATTCCCTGACAATACCTGTAACCATTGGTCCCGTGGTCCCTTTATATGGTGACAAAGTAAATTGTCCAAAGCCTTTAACTATGCCTATACCTGTGGAGACTCCAAAACATGAAGCAGTAATAATTGATGACCATATCAGTGATTGTGAATCTATGATTTCACTAATGGATTTACCTAATCGAGACTCCGTAAATAGCACCCCCAGAAGAGTTCCACCTGGTTGCTCAAAGGATGTAAATATAATAACATCTTCAGGAACTAAGAGTGCAACAGTAGTAACCCCAGAAGACTTAGAAAGATGGGCACAAGGAATAGACAGACAAAGTTCACCCCCAAAGATTTTGGACATTTATAAATTAAAAGTCGAGTTAGAAGAAATGATAGCAGGCAACGTAGGAGTAGATCGTTTAAATACCTATAGTGAAGAAGAACTGTTGTTCGTATGTAGGAGCATAACCAGAAATGTAAAGATATTCCTTAAAAAATTGGCGGATTTGGCCTTAGAAATGGGAATTGAAATAAGAAAGTCAAACGTACTACAGAAACCATATAGAGCAGACTTTACTGACAAAGATTTAGAGAATATGAATACATCTGGTAGGAAACTACAAGTGAAAAAATTAATGTCAGTATTACAGAAATGGGGAGAACTAGATAAATGGAAAACTAGATGGACCAAGAAAAAGGAAGAGGCACGTTACAGTAGAACGACTTCTGAATATTTAGTGAAGGAAACAGGGAAAGTAGATCAAATGTACCCAATGCGGGAGGTTCCAGGAGGAGGTTATGTTCATGTCCCATGGAGCAGACAAGATATTTTGTCATTTACAAATGATTTTCCAAAGTTGAGAGAAAAACCGATTGAATGGTACAAGGAGGTCGAGAGGTTTGTGAAAATCTCAAAGGTATTGTTAAAGGACTTAGATGGTTTGTTTGACATAGTGGTACCTGCCGATTTATGGACAGATTGTACATTTACAATCGACTGTCCGAGTGAAGAGTATCCTAGAGATGCAAAGACAGGTGCCCCATCAAATGATGTGATGAAAAAGTATCACCAGGTAATAACTTATTTGAAAGGGAAAATACCACCAAAAGAAACAGATTGGGTGAAAATAGGCAGGACTACCCAAGAAGCAAGTGAATCGGTACATGCCTATTATGAACGTCTATTACAGGTGTTCAAACAGTATAGTGGATTTGAGGATATTGGAGACAAAAATATGAGTCAGTTTGTCTATCGATTTGTTTATGGTCTAAAACCAGAGATTTGTCAGATGATTAAGCAGCATATGTTATGCTGGCAAGGGAAGCCTATTGATGAAATTTTGAAATAAGCTAAATATTGTGGAGACAACATTGAGGATAGGCACAAGAAACTACAAGAGAAAGTGATGTGGGCTCAAGTGAAAATGGCTGAGCAACAGGGAATTAATTTGGATAATCCAACAGAAAGTCAGGGAAAAGAATCTGGAACGAATGGTGACACAGGGAATGGTGGAAAAGTGAGAGGACGAATGAGTAGAGAAGAGGCTAAAAAGAAATTTCCTTGTCATGGGTGCGGAAAGTTGGGACATTGGAAGGACGAATGTAAAAAGATTCAAAATAATAATGGCCCAAATCATAATTTAAATCCACAGATGCAGAATGACTCACAGCAGGGTGTAAACCATTAGAGTCAGTTGCCACCTGCCCCTATACAGGGTAATGTAAGCAGAGCAAAGCACGGTACAGAAGTCGGATATCAAAGAGGAAGTGGTAAGAATGAATATGTAACTTCACAGTTTCTTTTACAGGATGAATTTGATCCATATAGTCATCAATGACGGTGCCTAAGAGAGGGGGAGAAGGAGTGCGTACTTGGCGCATCCTTACCGGTAGATCAGTCAGGTCCATATGTTGAAGGGAAAGTAAGAGGTAATGATATCACTTTTCTTTTGGACACTGGTGCTACCCGTTCTACTGTAAGAACAGCAGACATCCCAGACCTCCCTCTCTCTGGAGAAGCTATCCAAGTTGTAGGTGTAGCAAATTTAAAGATCAGAACACCCCTTACTGAGCCTATGGAAGTAAAGATAGGAAACCTTCGAGAAATGTACCAATTTGTGGTGTGTGATTCCAGTCCAGTAAACCTATTGGGTAGAGAGTTACTGTGCAAAATGAATTGCACTGTTTTTTGCACACCGGATGGTGTTGCGGTACAGACCCCGGATGAAGATCATGTTTATAAGTTCATGCTAGCCAAGCAAGGTACTGAAGTGGATGAGATGTTCTCCTTGATAACAAAAGACGAATTACCAGAAGAATTAAGAACTACAGTGAGCTCTAAGATATGGGATTTTACGGAGATAGAAGTAGGACTTATGGCAAAAATAGACCCAGTAAAGATCACTATAAAAGAAGGCTCAATTTTCCCAAATACCAGACAGTACAAAATGAGTGCAGAAGTAAAGGCAGGAGTTGTTGAGGAAATTAGCAGAATGGTGAAACAAGGCATATTAAAAGAAGTTATGAGTAGTCCTTGTAATTCACCAATCATGGGTTTGAAAAAGCCTAGTGGAAAGTATAGGATTGTTCAGGATTTACGGAAAATTAATAAAATTGTGGTACCTTGTTGTCCTATAGTACTAAATCCTGCAGTGATCCTATACCAGATACCCTGGAGTGCAGAATGATTTACAGTGATTGATCTATGCCAAGCATTTTTCTCAATACCATTGCACCCAGATAGCCAATATCTGTTTTCGTTTAAATTTGAAAACCATGTCTATGTGTGGAATCGTGTTCCTCAAGGGTACACAGAAAGTCCCTCCATTTTTAATCAAATACTGAAAGGGTGTCTAGAAAAATTAGTACTGCCCAGGAGCTCAGTCCTGGTGCAGTACATTGACGACTTATTAGTAGCATCCAAAACTCATGATGATTGTGTTGCAGATTCAATTGCATTACTCAACCATTTGGCTGAAGAAGGACACAAAGTATCACCTGAGAAGCTGCAGTTTTGTACAACGGCAGTTAAATATTTGGGACACCAAATTGAAAGGGGAACAAGAAGAATAACATCTGATAGAATAAAAATAATCAAGAAAATGAAAATGCCAGTAACACAAAGAGAAGTGAGAATGTTTCTTGGAATAGTAGGATACTGTCGACAATGGATTATAGGGTTTTCACTACTAGCAAAGCCTTTAATTCAGTTAACAAAAAAGACAGCAAAGGATCCAGTTGAATGGGATGATGAAAGTGCCGGTGCATTTGTAAAATTCAGAAATGCTTTGTGTGAGGCACCTGCCTTGGGCATGCCTGACTATACAAGAGAATTCACACTGTTTTGATATGAAAGAGAAAATTGTGCACTTTCAGTGTTAACCCAAAGACATGGACTAGACAGGCGTCCTATAGCATATTTTTCTGCTACATTGGACCCAGTGGCTGCAGCATTGCTAGGCTGTTTAAAAGCAGTTGCTGCTACCTGTATGAGCATTGAGAAAAGTGAGTCAATAGTAATGGGATATCCTGTTAAAGTGTTTGTCCCACATGCAGTTGTGATCCTGTTGACAAGAACTAGAACTTAGCATCTCACGCCTAGTCGGATGACAAGGTATGAACGAATAATTCTGGGAGCTGAAAATGTGACCATAGCTAGGTGCACAGTTGTAAATCCTGCTACATTATTGCCAGATCAATATTGTGAAAAAGTTAAGGATGATCCAGAACATGATTGTTTACAGGTCACAGAATTGTGTACAATACCGCGTCCCGACATACAGGAAATGCCCCTAAAAGACCCAGACAGGGAGCTGTTTGTGGACGGCTCATGCCTAAGGCATGAGGATGGTAAATTGAGTGCAGCCTATGCTGTATGTGAACTATCTGGAATAGTCCAAGCATCCTATCTGCACAAGTAGCTGAATTAATTGCTTTGATCAAAGCCTCCAAAATTGGGAAAAATTTAAAAGTAACCATATTTACGGACAGTCAATATGGGTACGGGGTTGTACATGACTTTAGCCAACTGTGGATGCAGAGGGATTTCATGACTTCTTCAGGATCCCCAATCAAAAATGGGCAGTTTGTAAAGGAACTATTGGAGGCAATACAATCACCAAAAGAATTGGGAGTGGTGAAATGTGCCGCACACCAGTCAGGAGATGATTGGGTGGTAGCCGGTAACAGCGCAGACCTAGTTGCTCAACACTGTGCCAGAAACAGGTTGGCAGTAAACAGAAAAGTCGAAAGGATGGGAATCTTCTGTCAACTTATGCTATGTTCAACACCTGAAACATGGAATGATGTGAAAAGACTGCAAGATGATGCTGAGGAGAGTGAAAGAGATGTTTGGATAAAAATAGGGTGTACCCGAAGAACAGATGATGATGTATGGGTATATTCAGATGGCAGACCAGTCATGCCCGACTGTTTGATTTCGCAAATGGCCAGGATGTATCATGGAGACACACATATAGGGAGAGATGCCATGATTAGACTTTTCAGACAAAGTTGGTACAATCCAAAATTTAGGGCTGCAGCAGAGAGTCTTTGCCAGAGGTGTTTAACTTGCCAAATGAATAATCCAGGAAGGAGAACAGTAATTGGTTTGGGAAAAATTGGAAAGGCTGAGGGTCCTTTTGTGAGATTGCAGTTAGATTTCATACAGTTACCACCATGTAAAGGACTGAAATATGTACTTGTCATAGTGTGTCTGTTTTCAAGGTGGGTGGAGGCTTACCCAACCAGAAGGAATGACAGCATTACAGTCGCAAAACTGTTGTTACGAGAACTCATTCCTAGGTTCGGTTTCCCAGTAACTTTGGAATCAGATAGAGGAAGTCACTTCAATAACGATGTAATTCGAATAATCTGTGAAGCATTTAAAATTGAACAAAGATTGCACTGTGCGTACCGCCCAGAGGCTTCTGGAGTGGTTGAACCAATGAATGGCACAATAAAATCAAGATTGTCAAAAATGTGTGCATCTACATCATTAGGTTGGCCAGATGCACTGCCCCTTGTCTTAATGGGACTCAGAAGCATTCCTGATAGAAATACAGGATTGATTCCACATGAAATCATCATGGGCAGAGCAATGAGACATGCACATGTACCTGGAAACAAACTGCTGAACATAACTGATGATATGGTTCTAGATTATTGCAAAGCATTGGCTGACCTCGTGCGTTCTGTCTCTCACCAGGTTGGAGAAGACGCAGTTTCCAGGCAGCCTGAACAAGAGCATGATCTGAACCCCGGAGACTGGGTGGTAGTGAAGCATCACACCAGAGAAACGTGTTTATCACCCAGGTGGGGCGAACCCTGTCAGGTTATATTAGTTACAAACACAGCAGTTAAATGTGCAGGATTGCCTAATTGGATTCATGTAAGCCACACCAAAAGGGTGCCAGCTCCTGAAGGAAAAGATCCTCAGTCAGCATCAATAGCTGAGGAAGCTGAAGGTTGGCCAGCTGAAGAATCCCAGGTGAGAGATTCGGGAGAAGCTGAAGAAGAACAACCGAGCACAAGTCAGGACTGGATACCAGTGGTTGATATACCAGAAGTTTACAACAAAACAAGAAGTAGAGCTAGATTAGAGGAAATTAGTGAGGACCAGATAGGTGAAGAAGAAGCAGCTCAGGATAAGGAGAATGAAACGATAAGAGAACCTGAGCAGGCCCAGATAGGGAGAGGAAATTGGGCTCAAATCGACAATGAAACAACAAAATTTGAGCAGGGACAGACAGGTTTAGAAGAACGCGGTCAGGCTGCAGAAGTACAAAGTGCAATAACCCCTGATAAGAACCAGTTAGAACAAGAAAAATACGTTCAGGGAGCAGAAAACCAAGAAAACAACGAGCAAGAAAGCCTCAAGCACGAAGACGTAAATCCTGAACATGGTCAGTTAGTAGAAACTCACACTCAGGCAACTGAAGAAACAACAATAAGACCTGAACAAGAACAGATAGAAGAAGAAACTGAAAATGAGGAAAATCAAATTGTGCCACACCTTGAAATTAAAAGAACTTTTGGAAAAGACTCAAAAGGTGAAGATACAGTGCAAACAAAGAAAGTCAGAAAAGGTGATCATTGGCCTAGTGTCATTAAAAGAGTAAAATACCATATAGAAACCCGAAGTGAAGATCCAGAACAAGTAAATGAAGTAACAAGCTTATCTGGACAAACAAGTGGAACTGAAAAACGAAAAAGCAAAAGATTGAAACTTGTGAACAATAAATTTAAAGGTCCTGACTGGACTTATATAATCCTTGAAGACTACGAAAGTTCAGAGTCAAGTGAAAGTGATGACGAAGGAACAAGTGCAGAACTGACTTATGAAAAAGAAGTGAAACCACCTTGATAACGTAAAGTCTTGAAAGCAAAAGAAAAGAAGAGAAATTTTCTTTGTCAAAATGCCTGATGACAGAGTTTCTGGGAGACCGAAACGGAAATGCTGTAAAATATGCTGTGCTATATGCATATGTAGTCTGGTAGTGGTGCTTATAGTGTGGTTAGTTGTGATTGTAGCAATTCCTTACCTTATGATAATGGATAAAAAGATTAACAATGAAACAAAAGGAAGGATAGATAACTTGAAAGTTGATAGAGTAAAAATAGAAGCAGAAGATGAACCAGAGTTTCATCACGTGATAACAGATAACGATACTAGTTTAAATGTTTTCACTAAATTATTGTTTCAGTACGTAGATACAATGGAAGTTAGCGATTGTTATGTCTGTATGAAGTTACCTGAATCAGTAGCAGAAAGGGTTAACATATCATCATTTGCCTCTAACTTATGGCATATCATGTAGTGTATTAACTAGTTTATTTTATAGAACAGGGAAACTTCAGTATTATTATTCAAATATAGATGTGATATTTTCAGAGGTTCCGATTCGAAAGAATATGAACCCAGTGCTTAGTAGTCCAGACGCACAATTTATGGGAGAATTTTTCTGAACAATGAAGTTGATAGATATAACACATGCACATAGAAGCAATTTAACATGTTCCTTACATGAAGAAGAAAAGATATTTTTGAACTTAGTTGAGAATAGAAGACAGAATTTCCTAAAGAAAGCGTCTGAACATAAAGCTAATCTTCCACCTTGGGCTGAGAAAGAGGGTATTTACACACCTGGCAAAGCTCAAGCTGCTATGGCTCTGGATTTTGTAAAGACAGGGAAAATTTGTCTACCTAGGTTAAAGACTGATTATAACAATATTTTCATCGGTACCAGTGAATGTGAACATAATTTCTTAATTCTTGGAAGTTGGGGACTAAAAGGAGGAACAGATTCAGTTTTTCCTTGAATTTATTATGTGTGTAGGAACAAGGCTTATTTTAGGCTTCCTGCACGATGGTATGAAGTTGTTATTTTGGAATAGTTTTTCCAAAAGTATACCACGTTAAAAGAAACACTGGGAGCAATGAAAATAATAGTGAATTAACCCGTAGTAAAAGAGCTAGTTTTTCAGAAATTGTAGGTGACATATTTGGTGCATTGATACCTTCAGTGGGAATAATTCTGAACTCAAGGAAAATATGTAAATTATCTACAGTGGTTGATCGTTTATCAACGGATACTGCTGGAGGATTTCTAATGATTAATGCGGAAATGGTTGCGATTAGATCTATGGTTATGCAAAATCAACTTGCTCTTGATATAATATTAGCAAAAGAGGGCGGAGTCTGTAAATTGTTGAAAACTAAACATTGTTGCACATATATTCCTGACAAAAGTGCAGAAATCGGAACGTATATAAAGAACATAACAAAACTTGAGAATGAACCGAAATCACTGGAAGTTGATAGTGTATGGGAAAGATTGACAAATAGCATTGCGTCAATTGGTACCTGGTTTACTAATGTAGGAAAAGGACTTATAGGTCAAATATTAGTACCCTTAGTAGGGATAGCAATAATAATACTGTCAATAATGATATGGTGCAAATGTTGTAGAAAGAATGAGACATATAGAGTGACAGGAAAAGGCAAGAAACGAAAATTTTATGAAATAGAATTAGAAGATCTGAAAAGTGAAATATACAAGAAACTGAAAGGAGAAGATAAGAATAGAAAATGTAAAAATGAGACTGTGACAAAAATATGCTAAGAAGTTGGCATCTGGTTGTGGGTAGTTTTGATGGCTCAGAAACGCCATCAGAGAGGGGATTGATGGAGCAAGGACTCACAATGAGACTTGCTCGTACGCAATCCTCTCACAGTATTAATTAATTAAACTTTGTAATGTTTTTATTAATAAGTGCATACACAACACCGTATCCGAGAGACGCTTGCCTATGTGTTTAAAACTAATAAGTAATCCTTGTCTAATCCAAAATGGCCGCTAAAGCGCGGGAACTCCATTGCGCATGTGTCAACCATATCACATGGTATGACGTCTTTCTTTGCTTGGAGGGAATCTTTGCTTCTGCGCAGTGTGTGCTAAAATGGCTGCTTGATGTTCTCACATGCTAAAGCTTACGCATTTGCTGCAATTAATAATGTGGTATTTCTAACGCTACTAATGAGGGATAGATTTTTAATTAAATGGGAATAGAGTAGAAGTACGGGGTATACAGTGAAAACATTTATTTTTGATTTTAATATGTTTCTTCTTTGATTTTCTATTAGTTCGTAAATTGGGCCTTGGTTAACTGAACAGCAGCTCAAGAGCTATGGAATGTGTGCATACGCTCTGAAAATAACAAGACAAAGCGATGAAGTCAACTTGGAAGATATCCAAGGACACGACCCATTGGTCAACTCCACTGTACATATGAGATGTTCTATCAATTGCAACAATGTATATACATTTTGTATTAAACTTTGTCGTGAGACGGGTGGGAAATAAAGCAGATGTATTAATTGTGAGGGGCGGTATTTTAAAACAATGGGAATCAAGAAATTGAACTAAATTGTCATGGTGTGAGGATCAACCCCCTGTCCCTGTCCAATCAGAAGTAGTGGGCCCATAATTTTGAAACATTAATGGGAGGTACCTGGGTATAGAAGGGTATAATAGATATAGAATTAGCTAATTAGTCAGCACAGGAGCTCAGAGAACAGATGAACAGATGCGATAGCAGAGAACCTATGCTATTGCAGAACCGAGCAGACTGACCGCTGTCCAAAGAGGTCCTGAGGTGGGGGCGGCGGATTCCATTAGAAAGAAGACACGGAAGAACCGAGGAGGAACGAAGTGTCAGAGAGGGGAACGACGCAGGCGTCGTTGGTAGAGAGGTCACCTATCCTGTTCTGAACCTGGTCCGGAGGTCTTTGGTCTTCATCCTTCTTGGGACCCATCTTTCCAACTCCTTGGCCAAGGGGTTTGGTTCTCACACTCTTAGGTAACTATAAGTGTAAACCTTTAGCTGTACTTCTGTCTCTATCTTCTTCTTTCTGAGGGGCCGTCATTTGATTAAATAGGTGATTATTTAGTATGCTTCCTCTTTGAT